>JAGFMF010012125.1:1874073-1959207 GCA_019455555.1 Galemys pyrenaicus | reverse complement strand
GGGGGGGGGGGGGGGGGGGGGGGGGGGGGGGGGGGGGGGGGGGGGGGGGGGGGGGGGGGGGGGGGGGGGGGGGGGGGGGGGGGGGCCAGAGCCACAGGATGGCTTCCCCTCTGAGGGACGAGGAGGAGGAGGAGGAGGAGATGGTGGTGTCGGAGGAGGAAGAAGAGGAGGAAGAAGAGGGCGACGAGGAGGAGGAGGAGGTGGAGGCGGCCGACGAGGACTACGAGGAGGACGACGACGAAGGAGTACTCGGGCGCGGGCCGGGCCACGACCGGGGCCGCGACCGCCACAGCCCCCCCGGCTGCCACCTCTTCCCGCCGCCGCCGCCGCCGCCGCTGCCCCCGCCGCCGCCGCCCCCGCCGCCAGGTAAGCGGCCGCCCCGACTCCCCCCCTAGCCCGAGTGGGAGCCCGGGCGCGCGAGGCCGGGCGGGCGCCAGGCACCCACCGCGCGGCCGAGCCGAGGCGAATCCGGGGCGCGGGGCGCGGTCTCGGGCCCGTTGCCCCGCGGCGGTCCGGGCGGTCCGAGCGGTCCCGGCGGGCGGCGGCGGCCGCGGGGCCGGGCCTCCTCCCCTCCCCCGCCGCACCCCTCCCCCGCCGCGGCCGCCGCCGCCGCCGCCGCCGCCGCCGTCGCCGCCGCCGCCCGGGCTGGAGAGCGCTGGGCGCGAGCTGCGCGCGCGGACCGGGCCACTCGGTCGCGGCTTTCGGGGGAGGAGGAGGAGGAGATTTTTTTACCCTCGGCGGGGAGGGGGTAGGCAGGAAACGGCCGAGGCGAAGCCAGGGCCCCCTCCCTGGCCGAGCGAGGGACCGCGGAGACCCTGGCGGCCGGACGGCGGCGTGGGGGAGGGGCGCGTGGGGGAGGGGTGGCCGCGCGGGCGCCCCTTGGGCTCCAGCCCCGGTGGGGTTGGACAGAAGTAGAGTGGGGTTTCCGCGTGTGGAGCGGACTTCGGCGCTAGTCCTGTCTCCCCTCGAGTTTTGGAGACAGGAGGGGACGGTGTCCATCGGACCCCCCCACCTGCGGGGACTTAGGTGCCCGCCAACTCAGGGGCGTGCGGTGACACGCGGGGGAGGGGGCGTGTGAATGTTTGTGGGCGGCTGGTGACTAAGGGCAGGTGGTGTCCACACTCCTCGCAGACCACTTCCTGGAGTAAGGTCCCCCAGCTCGTAATAGGGAGAGCAGTCACTTAAGATTGGGGAGCAAAGGTGAGTGTCTGGGAAACCAGATGCCCCCAACGCCACCCCTTTCATCTCCTCTGGGCTCTGGGCTCTTTTGTGTCAAGTGCGGCTGGGGGGGAGGGGTATAAGGGGGGGCATGACCCCGTCAGTCTGGGGTGTTTCAGCTGCCCAGCTGTGACTCTCACGTGGCTGCCATTCACTGTCTGTCACTCTCTGGTTGAAACCACCCACACCCTTACCACGTTGGGGGGCATGAACTGCCCACCCAGCTGTTCTGCAGTTTGATCATCACTCAGCACCCCGCCGTGGCTGACAAGTCTCCCGGCACTCTCTGGACAGTTCCACCAAGTGGTGGAGGGGACAGACGGGATGCTGCCTCACATCAGGGGCCCCAAAAGTGGTCCCACTCAGACCACCCTGCTAGTGGAGCTCGGGCTAGTCTTCCTTAGGATGGGTGAGCATGTTTAGGATGTTCACACCGGCTGCTTGGAGAATGAAAGAGGACTTCCACACTCCCAGGCTACTGGGTGCCATGCAGCACAAATGCACCAAACTTCAAAACGTCTAACATCATGCTTTGTACAACTGTCAGATGGGTGGCAAATGTTCTTGTCTGGTTGAGACTACCTTTGCGGGAGTGTGGGGGTACTTTCTTATGGGGAGGATGTGTGTCTGATGGAAACAGGATAAAACCCTCCCCCTCTTTGTCTGACAAAGGGAAAAGTTTTTAAAAAGTTATCCCAGAGAGCCCACTGATTTTGCACGAGGGAAAAGGAATAAAGAATTGTGGGGAGGGGCTTCCCTGGAAATAGCCGAGGTGCTAAAAAAAAGGGGGGGGGTTGTCAGGTTATGTTAGGAGATTGGCAGCTGTCTCCTATTTGTATTCAGAGCTTGGAATGTGGTATGGCCTTTTTTTTTTTTTTTTGATCCAGGATTTGGATCTGTGAGAGAGGGGAGCATGAAAGAATCTGAGGTCCGGATGGGTCTTTGTGTCAGTATCCCCTCCCCTTGTCCCTCTCTGATTTCTACATAGCGAAGAAACGTCAGATTTTCTTATATGTATGTTTTAAATGAAAACCCACCTCCTCTCTCTGCCAGCGCAATTTTAGCTCCCTTTCAGCCCTCCAAGTCAAATGAGTGACCCAGATACACCCCCTCAGATGACTTTCTGAGGTAAAACTTTGGGAACATATTTTTAGTCTGCTCATTATTTCTGTCTACCTAAGTGTGGGCAAAGTAACCCTCCTCTAAGGAAATTTATTCAGCCTGCCCTCCCTCATCCTTCTCTAGCATATGAATTTGTACGTATTAGAGGTTTCTATTGTTTTCCCTTCTGACTGCTTTGATTCTCACCATTTTGTTTTACATTCTTACCCAAGACCAATTTTATCCCTTCCCCCCTCTCCAGTCTCCTTACATTGTTAAACGTTTAAAATAATAGCACTTGTGTTGATGGGGGAAGGGAGCAGGAAGCCAAAAACTCATTTCTTCGCCCTCCCCCTTCTGGCAAGTCTAGAGAAATAATATAATATATAGATGTGATTCCTTGGGGGTGGGGGTGGGGAATGATTGTGGGTGGTGCGGAAAATTCTGGTAGTTTCTTTGCAAAAGGTCTGAAAATACAAACCCACCCCCTGCATGCAATACGCATGTGCAGCAGGCCTATTATGGTGGTTCGTTGTGGGGGAGGGAGGGGAATTTGAGAAAAAATAAATATATGTGTGAGAGATTGATGGTGAGATTAGGAGACGAGAGGGGCGGGCAGGAGGCGAGGCTTTCTGCGGGGCTCCTCCCGCTTGCTCTGGCTCGCCAGGCCCCGCCTCCCCTCCTCGCCCGCCCTCCTCCCTCGCTGCTTTCCCGAGATCTGAGCCCGGGATGTGGGAGAGTCTGGGCTCGGGGCCAGCATTGAGTGGCTGGTGAGACGAGGTTGGGGCTTAGATTTGCTTTACTGCCCTCCCTTTCCCTTTCCTCACCCTTCTACCTTGCCTTTCCCGCCACCCCCTGCTGGAGATTCCCATTGGTAGGGAGTGGACTTAGCAGGCCGAGAAGTCCCTGGCATGTGCCCCACCCCCAGCTGGTAGTGACCCAGGCCATTTCCCTGATCCTTAGCCAGTTGGCCTGCCCTTGCCACTGCCCCGGCATCCTCCGTTTCCATTTTCATAATAACCGAAGTCCCTGGGGTTAGGGAGAGCTGGCTGCTGGAGCATAGCGTTTTATTGACTTCCCATTACAGCCCCTACTCTATTTTCACACCAGGGGCCTTCTGAGGCAACACTCCCAACCCCCAGCCGAAATCCTAGAGTGTCTTCCTGTGGAGAAGACTCAGGATGCTGGAGTTAGGAAGAGAAGTAACATTGCAAGAAGGAGGTGCCAGGGTTCTGAGGCAAGGGAAACTGAGACCTCCGTGTTAATTGTGGCTAATCTTCCCTTGGCTGTTGAGGGAAGGAGGATTGTGTGTCCTAGAGCAAGGGGCTGGGCCAAGCCAGGGTTTCCCCTCCTGCACCGCTGCCTCTGCCAGATCAAGACAGGTCTGGCTGGTTAGTCTAGTGCTTGCTGGAGGTAGGAGGCCAACCAGGGCCCCAAGTCTCTGTGGCATCAGTGTCTGCCACTATCTGGAGTAACTCTCTGTCCCCCAAGCCTCCACAGACTGGCAGGGGTCATGGAGAATGGGGGAGGCCGGGAGGGAGGCTATCAGAGAAGAACGAACCCAGGTCTCTCTGACAGAAACATCTGGGGAGAAAACCAGTGTTCTAAGCCTGCTGGAAGCAGGTACAGGGTGCCCTCTGGGTTTGGGCTCAGGAGAATGTCAGCGAGTGCTCTTGAGACCATATCCGTGGTGCTTGTCTGCCTGTACATCTCTCCTACTGCTTATATTTTATATATATATATATAGATGAATGTGTTGGGATGTCTGGAACTAAATTTGGAGAGGAAGGGCGAGATCAGGGGAACAAGAACAGGGTCTCTCATCTCTCAGAGGGAGCAGGGATATGGAAATAGACTTGAAGGCACATCCCAGGCACCCTGGGAAGAGGAGCAATGTTTAAGTAATTGTGGTGACTTTCTCCTGTTGGGTTAGAGTGTGATGAAGGAGCCAGACACTGTGATCCTGTGGGCAAGAAGTGAAAATGACTGGCTGAGGATTTCATTTCCTCCAGGGCTGTGTTGGGGTGACAAGAGACTTGGTGATTATCTGAGGAAACATAAATAGAGACCTCCCTCTTAGAAAAAAGAACATCAGGGCCCCAGGGTGTTAGTGTGAGAACCCAGGTGTCCACCTTTGGCTCTCTCTTCTCAGCATCTGGCTTAGGGAGCTGCCAGCTTGTGTCTCCCCACTCCAAGTGCTGGGGTCAGGCCAGGCCAGCAGCTGGGCATGGCTTCCCCAGTTCCTGGGCAGGACGCCAGCTGGCTAAGTGAGGGGGAAGGCAGGAGGAGCCCTGGCGGCGACTGAAAGGACCTGCCACAGTCAGAGCTCATGGCCTAGAGCCTGGTTCCTTGTTAGTGGGAGGGAAGAGAAGGGAGTGGTTTGGCTGCGCTTCCTTTCTGACCCCTGACCTCCCATTCAGAACCAGAGCATCCCGGAGTACTAGAAATACTCTCTGTTTGCATCCAGTGAAGGGAGGCAAGGTTTGAAGGAGTTAATGCCACAGTTCCTAGAGAGTGGGAACCCAGGAGGTGAAGAAGGGTGAGATCGAGGGGCCACAAAGAACGGGAGGCTTAGGTTTTCTGGTGCTCTCTGCTCCAAAGATAAGGATGACATTCGGCTGCTGCCTTCAGCATTGGGTGTGAAGAAGAGAAAACGAGGACCCAAGAAGCAGAAGGAGAACAAGCCAGGAAAACCCCGAAAACGCAAGAAGCTTGTAAGTGTTAAGGATCCTGTCTCTGCAGCAAGGATCAGGAGACCCATTCTGAGAGACCTACATTTTCTCTGGTCTTTACTCACCAGGGGGGACCTTGAAGTCAGGGAGGACTGACTCTCTCTCCTCTCTTGCTAGCCTGTTTGTCAGGGGTCTGGGGCTCTAGTCTCACTCACTTCAGCTTAGTGGACAACCCAGTTGTTGATGTAACTTGCCTTAGTAGCAAAGAAGCTGTTGAAAACACAGGCTCTGGAGGTAGACTGCATGATTTAAGAGCCAGCAGTCTTGTATCTTGTTGGGCAATTGATTTGGCTCTCTGTGCCTCAGTTTCCTCATCTGCAAAGGCCGAATAAAAACAGATTAGTTAATATCTCAAAGATTTTTAAAAGAGATAATATATGTTACATGCTAAGAACAGTTTCTGACACATGGTAGGGCTGAAGAAATGTTATTTTATTTCTCAGGACAGTGAAGAAGAATTTGGCTCTGAGCGAGATGAGTACCGGGAAAAGTCAGAGAGTGGAGGCAGTGAATATGGAATGGGACCAGGTCGGAAAAGGAGACGGAAGCACCGGGAAAAAAAAGAGAAGAAAACAAAGCGAAGGAAAAAAGGGGAGGGAGATGGAGGACAAAAGGTGAGTAGAATAATTAGGGAGTGAAGGAGAGAAATTAGTAATTAAAAACAGGCATGAGGAGGTGGAAAGCTCCAAGGAAGTGGTGCTGAATAGAGCATCTGTGGTGTGTTGGGACTGGGTTGGAAAATTGAACAGGTAGGTAGAGAGGCATGGGGGAGACCCATGACAGGAGTTGGAGAAGCCCCTGTCTCACTGAAGCCTGGTCTCTCCCAGCAGGTAGAACAGAAGTCATCAGCAACTCTGCTTCTGACCTGGGGCCTGGAGGATGTGGAGCATGTATTCTCTGAGGAGGATTACCACACACTCACCAACTACAAAGCCTTTAGCCAGTTTATGAGGTGCGTGCAGTAGGACTGGGGAGTCCTCAAGAACAGTTATTTTTCATTTGGGGGAGACCCTGGACGCCTCTAGAATCAGATAAAAGCTGAGAAACTACTCTCCAGAGAAATTCACAGCGTGTACACACAAAATTCCACACGTAATTTCAGGGACTTCCTGGACTCCTAAGGACCCAAGGATTCCAGTTAGGCATCCTTCGCTGCGGAGCAGGGGTTTGGGCCATAACCCAAGGCTCAGTTCAAAAACTAATGAAAGGATGGAGCGAGAACTGATGGCTGACCTGCTTTGAAAGTTCCATTTTCCCTGATTTGACGTCTCTCTACATGAGTTGAAACTTTCTTTGCTCAGTTATCAAGTCCCTTGTCCCTTCCTTAGGTCCCCATAATAGTAGACGAACTGCGGGCTGCAGGACTTGAGCTTTAGTGGCTCCCCAAGTGGAGAATAGCAGAAGTGCCCTTTGGAGAATAGCTGCAGTCCAGTGCTGAGGTTCAGGTTCTGTTACCATCTTGACCAACGTATATACGTCTTTGATACTTGATTTCCTCATCAGTAAAAAAGGAATAATCATATTACATACCCCCTCGTGGGAATTAGATGGAATAAAGACTGGAAAGCCTAGCCTAGTTAGTGCCTGGTCGGCAGGGAGTGTTCCCAGGCTGTCATTAGTACTTTGTCTCACCTGCCTCCCTGCTAAAGACAGTGCTTTCACCAGCACTGTGGTTACCCATGTCCTCACAAGAGCTTGACACTCCACGTAGAGCAGAAACAACATAGCCCACCCGACTCCACCTGAGGGGACCATTCATCAGGATCTGTGGAACTTCCTAGAAAAATGCAGAGGATGAGAGCAATACATAGTATTTTGTGAGGATAAGATGACATAATATACATGAAAGTATTTTACACACTGTAAATAGCACTTAAAAGTAACACTTTTTTGAGTCTTCCCAGTGGTGCAAGGATTTAAGTCTCAGCACTATCAAATTGTTGCCAGCCACTGTGGCATGAGTTCAATCCTCGGTCAGGGAGCTGACCACCTGGCACAGCCAGACCTCTCCTGCCTCGCCCACTTCTCTGCCTGTTTTGCTCCCCACTCTGTCTCTGATGAATCCGCTCACCCCCTCACACATCTGGTCAACACCCCAGTTCTTATATGTATAAATAAATAAAAATAAGTCTTAAAAGAATGTTCTTATGTTATTCCTTTTACTGGTTTTATCTTTTTTTATTTTTTATCAATTTAGATTTTGCTTTTTTCTATTTTTTTTAAATTTTTCTTGTTTAAGCCTTTTTTTAAAAATTATTTTATTTTTTTTAAAGGTTTTTTTTCTTTTTCTTTTTTTTTTTTAAAGATTTATTTATTTATGCATACAAGCACTGGGGTACAGGCCAGAGATATGGGGGGGGGTGTGAGAGGATTCACCACAGAAAGCAGGGAGCAGAAAGAACAGGCAGATCAACGGAAGTACACTGCTGAGGGGAGCAGCGGGCACAGCAGGAGAGGTCGCTGCACCATGTGGGTCCCCCGCCTGGCTGGCAGCAGGGCTCGAACTCGTGCTGCAGTGGCTGCGGTTTGCTTCACAGTGTGTTGCTTAACCCACTGCGCCACCAGGGAGGCCCTTAAAAATTATTTTAAATGGATGTTATTCTTGATAGGACATATTTTCACCACCCAGGAATCCCAGCTTGTACATAGACTTAATTGATGAGGGGAAATGGCAGTATTCCCAGGCCGTCTGTGAAGGGTCTGAGTCTTCTGCTTCTGTATTTACAGGCCCCTAATTGCTAAGAAGAATCCTAAGATCCCAATGTCTAAGATGATGACCATCCTTGGGGCCAAATGGAGAGAGTTCAGCGCCAACAATCCCTTCAAGGGGTCAGCAGCTGCTGTGGCGGCAGCAGCAGCAGCAGCGGCTGCAGCTGTAGCTGAGCAGGTGTCAGCTGCTGTGTCATCAGCTACCCCCATACCCCCTTCCGGACCCCCTGCCCTTCCACCACCCCCTGCTGCTGATATCCAGCCCCCACCCATCCGAAGAGCCAAAACCAAAGAGGGCAAAGGTATGAAAACCTCTTCTTCCAGTAGTGACCCCCATCCTCCAAACCACATGTTCTCAAATTATAGTCTAGAACTTTTTTGTCTTCTCAGCCCTGATTGTTGTAGGGGAAATGCTTTCAAGGAAGGAGTCTCAGTGACCCCATAAACCACAGAGAGGACTCCAGAGGCCTCTGTGACCTCCATATTTCCAGGATGTCATGACCTCTGCCTTTTTTCCACTTCTCATTCAGGTCCAGGCCATAAGAGGCGGAGTAAGAGTCCCCGAGTGCCTGATGGACGCAAGAAACTTCGGGGAAAGAAGATGGCACCACTTAAAATCAAACTAGGGCTGTTGGGTGGCAAGAGAAAGAAGGGAGGTTCGGTGAGTGGCCCATCCCTGTTCAGTGCACCTTGGAGGGTGGCGTGTCAAGGACTGGAGTCCAAACATAGGGGTCCGCGAGGGAAACTGGAGCAAGAGCAAAGGTCTGGGGAGGGCTTGGAATCAAGTTAGCCTCCCTGACAGCCACGGGGCTATGGGCAGTATGTTTTGCAGAGTGACGAGGGCCCTGAACCAGAGGCTGAGGAGTCAGACCTGGACAGTGGCAGTGTCCACAGTGCCTCAGGCCGGCCTGATGGCCCTGTCCGCACCAAGAAACTAAAGAGAGGCCGACCAGGAAGGAAGAAGAAGAAGGGTAAGGGGTTTTAGCTGTGTGTGAGCCTGTCCGTCTACCTTCCTTCTGTTCCTTCATTGTCTGTCTTATTTTCAATTTTGACTTCTTTATTCAACCCTTCTCTTTCTCCCTCCCCCATCTCCATCTCTCTGTCTCTCTCTGTCTTTCTGTTCCCTTTGCCTCCACTGGGGTATATGACAGTCCTGGGCTGTCCTGCAGTGGCCGGGGAGGAGGAGGTTGATGGCTACGAGACGGATCACCAGGATTACTGTGAGGTGTGCCAGCAGGGTGGGGAAATTATTCTGTGCGACACCTGCCCTCGTGCCTACCACCTCGTCTGCCTTGATCCTGAGCTTGACCGGGCTCCTGAGGGCAAATGGAGCTGCCCCCACTGTGTGAGTACCTGGTACCAGCATCTTAGGCCCCTCAGGGAACTATTTACCTGCCAGTTTCGCCTTGGTTTCACTTGTCCTCTTCCTGCCCCCAGATGCCTGGGCTTCTCAGATATTTGAGTGTCTAGGATCCTGCTTTGTTCCTCTTGCCCATCCATTTGCCCCTCCAAACCAATAGTTTTGGAAACCGAGGTGTCTTTCTCCTCAGTCCCCCCAAGTCTCTGCATTTGTAAGATTTAGGTGATCTGTCTTTGCTTCTGTCTTCTGGTCTCACTCTTTATTGTCTCTGTGTCTGTCCTTGGTCTCCCAGGAGAAGGAGGGGGTTCAGTGGGAGGCCAAGGAAGAGGAGGAAGAATACGAAGAGGAGGGGGAAGAAGAAGGGGAGAAGGAGGAAGAGGATGATCACATGGAATACTGCCGCGTGTGCAAGGATGGGGGGGAGCTCCTGTGCTGTGACGCTTGCATCTCCTCCTACCACATTCATTGTCTGAACCCGCCCCTGCCTGACATCCCCAACGGTGAATGGCTGTGTCCCCGATGCACAGTGAGTGTGCTCATCTCTCAGTGGTTACTGTCAGCCCTGACTTCTTCCTGTACCTCTGGGGTCCAAATGTCTAGTTTTCCCTTCTCTCTGCTCCCTCATATGTAGCCTTTGATTCCCTTAGGGAACCCTGACCCTTCTGCTCTAGTCATGGGCTTTTTTTCTTTCCTTGTGTGTGTCAATTCCAAAGTGCCCTGTGCTGAAAGGCCGTGTGCAGAAGATCCTACACTGGCGGTGGGGGGAGCCACCCGTGGCAGTGCCAGCCCCCCAACAGGCCGATGGAAATACAGATGCCCCACCCCCTCGTCCTCTTCAAGGCAGATCAGAGAGAGAGTTCTTTGTCAAGTGGGTAGGACTGTCCTACTGGCACTGCTCCTGGGCCAAGGAGCTTCAGGTATAAGGAGCTCTTTTTTCCCTCTTCCGTGAATCCGTTCTTCCGTACCCCTAGTCTCTGTTCTTCCGTATCTCTGGTTTTCCTCTCATTTCAGCCCTCTAGTCCTCATACCCTACCTACTGCCTTGGTTTCCATATGTGTTTCCCAGTGCACTTTCTAAGACGACTTACTGGGTCTCATCCAGCCGTTCATAGCTCTTTTTTCCATGCTTTCAAACCGTGCTCGCCTCTTCCTTATCCTTCTTTCATTCTCTGGATGTTGGGACTATCGCTTCTCCCTTTCTCTATGACCCATCAGCTGGAAATCTTCCACTTGGTAATGTACCGAAACTACCAAAGGAAGAATGACATGGATGAGCCCCCGCCCCTGGACTATGGCTCTGGCGAGGATGATGGGAAGAGCGACAAGCGCAAGGTGAAAGATCCGCACTATGCAGAGATGGAGGAGAAGTACTATCGGTTCGGCATCAAGCCGGAGTGGATGACTGTCCACCGTATCATCAACCACAGGTAAATCCTTGCTCTATGGGAAGGCACCCCTGCCTGTGGCACTCTTCCCGTTATGACTGTGGTCCCATGTTAATATTTGCTGGTTAACCAGGTAATTGATCTAACCTGGTTAATGCCCCAGCCCTTCTGTCTTTGTTTCCTCTGTGGAGTGTGAGAGAAAACAGGAGGAAAGTCCAGCCAGCACTTGCCTTCTTGGTTTCCCTCTAACCTTTAAGAGTATAAGAAATGACACATGATTCTGGGGATCGGGACATGAAAGCAAAATAAAAGAAAAAAAGAAAGATTCCTCTAAACCAGTGTTTGTTTTTTTTTTTCAGGTTTTTTGTAAAGATTTACTTATTTGTACATACAAGAACTGGGGTACAGGCCAGAGGTGTGGACACGGGGGTTGGTGAGAGGATTCACCAGAGACAGAGTGGGGAACAGAACAGACAGATCTACTGAAGCACACTGCTGAGGGGAGCAGCAGGCGAGGCAGGAGAGGTCTGCTGCGCCATGTGGGTCCCCTCCCTGGCTGGCAGCAGGGATCGAACTCGTGCTGCAGTGGCTGCGGTTTGCTTCATAGTGTGTTGCTTAACGCACTGCGCCACCAGGGAGGGCCCGTTTTTAGGGTATTTATCAAAACCTAACATTATACTATACGTTTATTTTTCTGTTTCACTGCTGTTCTCCTCAATAGCATATAAGCCCCATGAGAATGAGATTGTTTTGTTTACTGCTGAAACACAAGTGCCTGGAACATAATAGATGGTTAGTAAATACTGACTGGAGGAATGAATGACCTAGAAGCACAGGGATATTGAGTCTTAGGATGCCATCCTGAAAGTTAGGCTAGAACTTCATCATTCTAAACTCCCTTCCGATAATCCTCCGTTGAGGATTAGGTGACAAAATTTGTTTGTTGGCTGAAAATTGAGTTCATTAGGTCTTCTTTTTCTTTATAATCCCTGTTATTTTTCTCCTCTTATTCCTCCTTTTGGCCTTCCTTTCCAAAGTATGGATAAAAAGGGGAATTACCACTATCTAGTGAAATGGAGGGACTTGCCATATGACCAGTCCACATGGGAGGAAGATGAAATGAACATCCCGGAATATGAAGACCACAAGCAAAGCTACTGGAGACACCGGTGAGAGAGCCAGGGTGTGGGGTAGAGGGACTCTGAGGATGTGGGCATGGAAACTAAACCTCTGGTGCAAAATGAGGTACAGTAGTGGTGAACCCCAGATAGAATTTAGGGCAGTGTGGAAGCCTGGGATGGACTACTTGGGTTGGGGTTTATAAAGAGGCAGTGTGAAGAACAGAAAGATCTAGCCTGGGTGATGGGGCAGGGGATACTCAGGGTGGGAGATCGACTTTCTGGGTGAAAGCTACGGGGCAAAGGTAAAGTGCCTGGAAAAAGGCAATGTGAACTAATTAATCTAGGTTTTGGAAAGTGGGAGATAGGTTTGGTGGGTTCAGAAAAGAGGAAAAGTTGTTCTAAGGACCAGACCTTACTCAGATCTCCTCTTGCCAGAGAATTAATTATGGGAGAGGATCCCGCTCAGCCCCGCAAGTATAAGAAGAAGAAGAAGGAGCTTCAGGGTGATGGGCCTCCCAGTTCTCCTACTAATGATGTAAGTTCTCTCCCTTGGCCTTTCTCCTGCGATTGCGATTTCCTGGGGGAATATTAATAGAAGTACCCAGAGTTTCAACAGCCTTTGTGAATGGTAGCTCTTCCTTCATTGTTCAGCTGTGTCCCAAGAGTGCTGACGTGCAAGAAATGTTGGCATAGGAGCGAGAGAGGCACAGAGGCAACAGCACACTGGCTCCTCTGCCAGCTATCCTTCCCCATGGTGCTCTGGGGTATTGCTTTAAGGAATGAGGGGGAGGGACTGAAGACTAAAACTTCCGAAAGTTTGGACCATAGCAAAGGAAGCTGTGATCATACTTGATAGTGATACCAGGGAGGAGAAGGAGACCCAGACCAGCGGAGCAGCTGACTGTCTCCTTTAGCTCTCTGACTTCTTGACTCCACAGCCTACAGTGAAATACGAGACTCAGCCAAGGTTTATCACAGCCACTGGTGGCACACTGCACATGTATCAGCTGGAAGGGCTGAACTGGCTACGCTTCTCGTGGGCCCAGGGCACGGACACCATTCTGGCTGACGAGATGGGCCTGGGCAAGACCATACAAACCATCGTCTTCCTCTACTCACTCTATAAGGAGGTGCTGGATCCTGGCGGGGACGCCTGGATGGGAGTGGAGGATGAGGGCAGAGGATTGGGTGCGGGCGTGGTAGGCAAAGGGTGGGGTATACATTCGTGAGCCTGGACTAATAGCCCCCTACCCTCAACTCCCAGGGCCACACAAAGGGTCCTTTCCTGGTGAGTGCCCCACTCTCTACTATCATTAACTGGGAGCGGGAGTTCCAGATGTGGGCACCCAAGTTCTATGTGGTTACATACACGGGTGACAAGGACAGCCGGGCCATCATTCGTGAGAATGAATTTTCCTTCGAGGACAATGCCATCAAAGGTGGCAAGAAAGCTTTTAAGATGAAGGTAAGTCCTTCTCCCTCACATCCTCTAAAACTTTCAAATCTTTCCGTTCCTTGTCTCAGGGAGGATTTCAGTTCCTTTATTCCCCACACAACTTTGTGTCCCTCCTTCCCATCCCCTCACCTCTGCTCTCCAGTCCTGGAGTTGCAGCAAGTTCTGCCAAGGGCACCCATGGGCCAGTCCATACTGGGAGTGTGATGGAAGTTGGGGGGCAGGGCATTCAGTAATCCCTTCATGGAATCGAGGAGAGTTGAACAGGATAACTGGCTCCCTGTGGGAGACACGGTTAGGGCAGTGTCTGGGTAAAGAATGGGGGCTGGAGGTCTAGGTGCTTGCTGTTGAGTAGCAGTCAAATGGACAGTGGTTGTATTGGCAGAGGGAGGCACAGGTGAAATTCCATGTTCTCCTGACATCATATGAGTTGATCACCATCGATCAGGCAGCACTTGGCTCCATCCGCTGGGCCTGCCTTGTGGTGGATGAGGCCCATCGGCTCAAGAACAACCAGTCCAAGGTGAGTGAAATACCTGGACCTCAGAAACTTGAGGGTATGGATTTCTCCTTGCCCTGGTCCTGAAAAGTAGTTCTGGAGACTTCCTGCAGTCTGGGAGGCAGGGTTCCTGGGAACCTCTGGGGACAAGTCCAGGTTGGAACAGTGAGGGAGAGGGGCCAGGAATTTGGGGTCTGTGATCCTGAAGGGAATGGGAGCTAGAGGCAGGAAAAGTTAATACTGTGAGCCAGCCACTTGCCACTGATAGGGCCCTGTCTCCTACTTTTCCTTCTCCCATTTTCTAGTTTTTTAGGGTCCTCAATGGCTATAAGATAGATCACAAGTTGCTGCTGACAGGGACACCACTGCAGAATAACCTGGAGGAGCTCTTCCATCTACTGAACTTCCTCACCCCAGAGAGGTTTAAGTAAGTGACTTACCAAGTATAATCTGCTGAGATGAGAGGTGGAGATGAGTGTGTCCAAGAAGATGCATGAGTGCAGGATTACTCTGGAGAGAAAAGGAGAGTCTGAGGTCAGGAGCAAAGAACCTGACAGCCTGCTCATTTTTTTATCTCTTGGCTACTAGTAACCTGGAAGGCTTCCTGGAGGAGTTTGCTGACATATCCAAAGAGGACCAGATTAAGAAACTGCATGATTTGCTGGGGCCACATATGCTGCGAAGGCTCAAGGCTGATGTCTTTAAGAACATGCCCGCCAAGACAGAGCTCATAGTTCGAGTGGAGCTGAGCCCCATGCAGAAGTAAGAAGCAAGGACGGCTACCTGGACTGGGGTTGAGGATTTGGTGGCAACTTCCAAGAGTTGTTGATCAAGGGCAACATTATAATTCTTTATTGTATAATTCTGTCTTTATATCTTTCCTATGCCCTTGCCCTGGTCTTTAGAAAATACTACAAGTACATCCTTACTCGAAATTTTGAGGCCTTGAATTCACGGGGTGGTGGGAACCAAGTGTCGCTGCTTAACATCATGATGGATCTTAAGAAGTGCTGCAACCATCCATACCTCTTTCCTGTGGCTGCTATGGTAGGTACAAAGAACTGGGAGCCGATTAGATGGGTGGTGCTCTGAAAACAGGGGCAGTCGGCAGGGAGACCGGGGGCTGGGTTTCTGGATGAAGTAGTAATTTCAGAGGTGTGGGGCCTAGATTTGGGCTTCTGCTTTGCAGGC
The DNA here is from genome assembly GCA_019455555.1 of Galemys pyrenaicus. NCBI lineage: Eukaryota > Metazoa > Chordata > Mammalia > Eulipotyphla > Talpidae > Galemys > Galemys pyrenaicus. The sequence continues at coordinate 1,944,439 of JAGFMF010012125.1, read as the reverse complement.
ACCCTAAGTATCTGAGGGCATGTGTCCTGATCCTCTCTTACCTCTTTCTCCCTTTTCAGGAGTCCCCGAAACTCCCCAGTGGGGCATATGAGGGTGGGGCACTTATTAAGGCATCTGGAAAACTCATGCTGCTGCAGAAGATGTTGCGGAAACTGAAGGAGCAAGGACACAGAGTACTCATCTTCTCGCAGGTGACCCATCCCCTAGCTGTGTGTACTCGTGGCCTGGCGCCTTGCTTTTCTCCTCCTGAAGCTGCCCTGGTATGGTAGACTAGATTACATCCTTAGGGATTTCTGGTATAGCTAGTTCATCCCAGCTTCTCATACCTGTTCTTCATTACGGCTGTTAGAAGTTGTAGCTCAGCTTCTCTAAGTCAGATGGGGAGGGGTGAGCCACCTGCCTTCTCAAGGCAGTCTCTGGAAGTGGCGCTGTTTCTTTCTTAACCTTCTTGGGAACAGGGAAGAGCACAGACCTTTTGGAAATCTGAGGAACTCTGTGGGTCCACGCTCTAGAAAACTACACATGTGATTATGTAGTTCTGCATAGATTTTCAGGGGGTTCATTGATTTCCCTGAAATCAGGGTGACCGAGAAGAACCTCTGACACCTTAGGAGAAATGATACTAAATCAACAGAATATAACAAAAATGCGGACTGAGTAGGAGCTAGGGGAGGAGGGACCAGTAGTGAGGAACATGAGACAGGAAAGGGGTGGGGGTGGGAGGTTACAAGATTAAAGAGACAGATAGGAGGGATTAGACAGGCCCCATCCCGCTGCCCATTACTCTAGACTCCTTCTTTTTCTCTTGCTCTAGATGACCAAAATGCTAGACTTGCTAGAGGATTTCTTAGACTATGAAGGCTACAAGTATGAACGCATTGATGGTGGCATTACCGGTGCTCTGAGGCAGGAAGCCATCGATAGGTTCAATGGTGAGAGAGGAAGAAGACCTCAGTCCCTGTTGCATGGGGGGAGGCCTGTCAAGTCTGCACCTAGGTCCCTGAATGCGATGGGGACTGGCCTGGGTCGATGTTAGCTATCTGGGCTTTTGAGTTGGGGGCATGGTTGTTTGTAGTCAAGGAACATCGAGGAGCAGGTGGATGAAATTGTTGGGTACAAGAAAAGACTGATGTACTGATTCTTACCTTCTAGCTCCTGGGGCCCAACAATTCTGCTTTCTCCTGTCCACCCGAGCGGGAGGCCTGGGCATCAATCTAGCTACTGCTGACACCGTCATCATCTTCGATTCTGACTGGAACCCCCATAATGACATCCAGGTGGGAATTCACCTTCTGGCGTCCCTGAACTGTTAATCAGACATATGTTTATGGAGAGGAGGGTGTCATGTTCTAGACTCAAACCTCTAAGACAGTAGAACCCTTCCTTGCCTTTCTTTCCCAAGCATGGAAATGGCATCTGCCCTGCCACTCCCCTTTCCCATCCCACTTTCCCCCACCCCGCAGGCCTTCAGTCGTGCTCATAGGATTGGCCAGGCCAACAAAGTGATGATATATCGCTTTGTGACTCGAGCATCGGTGGAAGAGCGAATCACACAAGTGGCCAAGAGAAAGATGATGCTGACACATCTGGTGGTGCGGCCCGGGCTTGGCTCCAAGGCAGGCTCCATGTCCAAGCAGGAGCTGGATGACATCCTCAAATTTGGCACTGAGGAGTTGTTTAAGGATGAAAACGAGGGTAAGAACCTTTTCTGCGGCCCCCTGCAAGCAGGCCCCTAGCTCCTAGGAGCATGTCTTTTTTGAAACCCTCTAATGAAAATCTCTGTTCTTAGAGGAAGGTGGGCTGTTTTACTTCTGCGTTGAAAGCAGCAACAGACCTCTGCATGAACTGCCAGGGAAAGGGCCTTTTCTTTTAGAACTCCTGTGAAAAGGAAGGCTTCCCTCTGACCTTTAAAGTTCTGCCCAAGGTTCTAGTTAGAATTCAGAGTCCCCTCTTACTCCCTCTTTGCACCAGGGGAGAACAAGGAGGAAGACAGCAGTGTGATTCACTATGACAACGAGGCCATTGCTCGTCTGTTAGACCGGAATCAGGATGCAACTGAGGACACTGATGTACAGAACATGAATGAGTATCTCAGCTCCTTCAAGGTGGCACAGTATGTGGTGCGGGAAGAAGACAAGGTGAGATGCTGGGACCCAGACAGTGTCCTTTGCTGGTTGTCAAAGTAGGTGGACCCCCTTTATTTGTTTCTTTACTGACCTCTCATCACAGTGCCCAGAAAGAGCACAACTCTTTGTTTAATGGGTGACACCAGCCTTTGGAGAAAGACATAGGTGCAGAAACAGCAGTAAACACAGAAGGGTACACAGGAGGGATACAGAGAGCGGTAGAAGAAAGATGTAGAGAAGAGGGAAATAGCAAGGAGGAGATGCGTATTATAGGTAAGAGGTAAGTTACACGGTGTCCAGAATATTTACCGAGTTGAGGCATTCTAGGGCACTGAGACTGGATGGTGCCGAGGCAAGAGTTAGGATTTTGTTGTGGAAGGACTGGGTGCAGAGGGAGGCCCTCAGTGCTCAGCGTTCTTTCTTCTGCTCTTCAGATTGAGGAAATCGAACGAGAGATTATCAAGCAGGAGGAGAATGTGGACCCTGACTACTGGGAGAAGCTGCTGAGGCATCACTATGAACAGCAGCAGGAAGATCTAGCTAGGAATCTTGGCAAGGGCAAGCGGGTTCGAAAGCAGGTTAACTACAATGATGCTGCCCAGGAGGACCAAGGTGAGAACCAAGAAGGGAAGAGGCTTAGGGCCTGGGGATGTGCGGGGGTCAGGACCTTTCCTGCTAAATCGAAAGATCAGGAAGGGTGGAGGCCAGGAGGGTTTGCAGGTGACCCAAGCTATCTGGTGAGGGCCAGGGGGCATATGTGAACACCCAAGGGTCCTTGCTTAGAATGGGTTAAGGAGTCGAGAGACAAGGTGGGTAGTGGGTGGAGAGAGGACACAGTTCATGATAAATGACCCAAAAGTCAGACTGCAGAGTCAGCCATTATTCCTGGGAGGGTGCAGGCCAGAGTGAAGGTACAAGCGTCTCTGAGGGGGGCAGGAAGGCCTCGGCTTGGGCTTATCCGGGGAGCTATCACTGACCGGTGAGCCCTTTCCCTCACAGATAACCAGTCGGAGTACTCAGTGGGTTCAGAGGAGGAAGATGAAGACTTTGATGAGCGTCCTGAAGGTGGCATCTGTTTTCCTCACTTTCTACCAACAGCTTTTCCCATTTTACCTCCCAGTGTCCTTTAAGTTTACCGTTTTAACATAAATCATTGCCTTTCTGTAGAAAATCTAAAGATTGCTTATAAGCAATTAGGAAGAAATAGCTACAATCCTTCACCATTAAAATTTGGAGTATATCATCGTGAAGGCTTAGCTGCCTAGATCAAGAAAGACTATGTCGTTTATGTTCCTACAGTCATCTTGCTGTCGTCAGTTATCTGCTACTAGTTTTTTAAAATGACTTGATGCTTTTAGACCTACTGGGCTTGTAGTTCTGAAGGTACTTGAAAATAATTAGCAGAGCCCCAGACATACATAACGCAAGCCTACCCTGTGTCCTGTGTCACGTTGGAAAGGAGGTGCTGGGGAGAGTAGAGGGGTGGAGGAGGTGGTGGGCCTACTAACAGGTCATCCTCACCCAGGGCGTCGACAGTCCAAGAGGCAGCTCCGGAATGAAAAGGACAAACCCCTGCCGCCATTGCTGGCTCGAGTTGGGGGCAACATTGAGGTGAGAGTGGACCTGGACCATGGAGTTCCCTACGGAGAAAGTGGATTTTGGCGGGTTGGAAACAGGCTGAGTCACTGAGGGTAGAAACGAGAAGAAATGTCCCTCGTGGATTTTCATTGCCGACTCCGTCCTCAGGTACTGGGATTCAACACCCGCCAGCGGAAGGCTTTTCTCAATGCAGTGATGCGCTGGGGGATGCCACCCCAGGACGCCTTCACCACTCAGTGGCTAGTGCGGGATCTGAGGGGCAAGACTGAAAAGGAGTTCAAGTGAGTGTGGGTGATACGTGGCGGAATTGGATGGGCGGGTAAGAGCTTTGGGTGTTACTGTCTTCCTCTTGGCTACCATATGATGTGACCTTACTCAACTGACCATCATGCTCCCAGCCACGCGATGTTTCCTGGCTCGGTTTCCTAGGGGGTGGACTCAGCCTGCTCCACCTCCCCTCAGACGAGCCTAGAGTAGAGAGGCTGGGCTTTCTCCCCTTTAGGAGAGGCGGTTAAGGAAGAAGCCTCCCCTGGGCTGTCCTTGCCCCACATTTGTGATAACCTGGCAGGGAGCTGGTGGAAAGGATGAAGAGCTGACTGATGGAGCCTGGGAACAAAGTACCAAGGCTAAGGAGACTGTGGAAATACATGGGGAAGGGTAGATGGGTGACGTAGGATTTGGAGAACTGGTGATGGTGAGATGGAGAGGCCCAAAGAACCCTGGAGGCACTCAGGTAGTTTCGGGCTTGGGGGTTCAGTAGCCCCTATGCCCTCCCCTCTGACTTCCCTGTGTCCTTTCTAAGGCTCTCCTAATCCACCTGTCCCTCTGTCTCCTAATGCTCCTTAGGGCCTATGTATCTTTATTCATGCGCCATCTCTGTGAGCCTGGGGCAGATGGCTCTGAGACCTTTGCTGATGGGGTCCCTCGGGAGGGACTGAGTCGCCAACAAGTGTTGACCCGGATCGGAGTCATGTCCCTCGTCAAGAAGAAGGTATTAGTCGGGCTGGGCATTAGACAGTCGGACTGGGCATTTAGGCCCTATGCTTCCTTGACTTTGCATCCCTGAGCTCCCTACTCAGGCTGGTGTGAGATGAGACAGAGGGGACTGGAGCTTCCTGTGTGTCCAGTTCCAGGAGCTGACCCCTGTCCCTATAACTCCCTGCTCCCCTCAGGTCCAGGAGTTTGAGCACATCAATGGGCGCTGGTCGATGCCGGAGCTGATGCCTGACCCCAGCGCGGACTCCAAGCGCTCCTCCAGAGCCTCCTCTCCTACCAAAACATCTCCCACCACCCCTGAGGCTTCTGCTACAAACAGTCCTTGCACCTCTAAACCTGGTAATCGGGTTGGGACAACAGGAGAGAAAGGGGCCGATGTCTGGCAGATGCGAAAGGAATGGGGTCAGAGTGGGGGAATTTCTTCCTTTTCACTTTCTCTGCCCCTGCAGCTACTCCAGCTCCAAGTGAGAAAGGGGATGGTATAAGGACACCTTTTGAGAAGGATGAAGCAGAAAACCAGGAGGAGAAACCAGAAAAGAATAGTAAAATTGGGGAAAAGATGGAGACAGAGGTGTGTGGCTCCCTGGCTCTCCTTGAGGGGAGGGAGTGAAGAGGCTGGGTGCTGGGAGCCCTCTCCTTCATCCTAACCCGTTGTCATTGTCCTTTCCCAGACTGATGCCCCCAGCCCAGCCCCGTCGCTAGGGGAGCGGCTGGAACCAAGGAAGACTCCTTTAGAAGATGAGGTGCCAGGGGTACCTGGAGAGATGGAACATGAACCTGGGTACCGGGGGGACAGAGAGAAATCAGGTGGGTATATGATCTTAGGGGGGCTGATGATGGACTTAGACCTTGGGGGTTCCCTCTTCTGAGGTCAGAGGATGAGAGTGACATCTCCCCTTCCTATCCCCTACCCCCTCCCACAGCCACAGATTCGACGCCAGGAGAAAGGGGGGAGGAGAAGCCGTTGGATGGACAGGAACACAGGGAGAGGCCGGAGGGGGATACAGGGGATTTGGGCAAGAGAGGTAATGGGTGGAAGGACTGGACACCCGAGTCCCCGAGGGAATCAGGGGAGGTGGCATCTGGGGGACCAAATGCCTGGGTCCTGGGTGGGTAGCTGCTCCAGGGGCCAGTGCAGTACAGGGAGTAGTCTTGGGACCTGGCACTGGGACTGGATACTTGTTCTGAGGTGTGAGCTCTGCCCTGTCTGTCCTAGCAGAAGATGTAAAGGGGGACCGGGAGCTTCGACCTGGGCCTCCTCGAGATGAGCCACGGCCCAATGGGCGCCGGGAGGAGAAGGCAGAGAAGCCGCGGTTCATGTTCAATATCGCAGACGGTGGTTTCACAGGTGTGCGTGTGGGGAGGTGTCGCTGCCACCTGCTCCCTACTGGGATTTGTTCACCTCTGGGGTTTTTCATTTTGCCTGAGACTTCCTGTAGCTCCTGGTGATACGGTGCATGTTGTCTCTTCAGTGGTCTCCTGACTCCAAAGTTGTCTTTAATTTCACTTTCATTCCTAACCCGAACTTGAACATTATTTATAATTAATGTTATTCCTAAGCCCTAACCTAGCCTTTACTTGTTCCTCTTAACAAGCCCTTAGTGCTCTACCACTGTTAAGTACCTCTCAGTTGGGCTGGGTGTGGTTCACAAACTCCTGATACCTGATCTGTCTCCCGTCCTCTTTCAGAGCTTCACACACTGTGGCAGAATGAGGAACGGGCAGCTATTTCCTCGGGGAAACTCAATGAGATCTGGCATCGAAGACATGACTATTGGCTTCTGGCTGGAATTGTTCTGTATCCTTTGATACAAATGCAAGGGGGGAAATGTTCGCCCAACCTAGAGAGAGGGGAACTACAGAGACAGATGCACACCCAGAGAAGGGGGTTTGTACCTGCTTTGGGAGAGATTGGCCCAAATGGAAGTAATCACACATTTTCAAGTTAATGAGTTCTTTTAAAGGGAAGAAATAGTGGTAGCCCAGCTCATCCCTGTCGTCCCTGTTAAATTCCTTGATGGTCCCCTCTCTTCACTGACAGCCATGGTTACGCACGGTGGCAGGACATCCAGAATGATGCTCAGTTTGCCATTATCAATGAGCCATTTAAGACTGAAGCCAATAAAGGGAACTTTCTGGAAATGAAAAATAAGTTCCTGGCCCGGAGATTCAAGGTGAGGGTAAGGGAGGGAAACGACAAGGTTGAAGAGGGTTTTGGGTCAGACTTGGAACCAGACCTGTTTGGAATCTAGGGAAGCATAACAACTTGTGTGGGGGGGGTGTGAACGACTGATGGTTGAGGCCTAAGACCAGAGTGTGACTTTGTGTTTGGAATTGATTGCAGTCTGGCTGGGGGTTAATGCTGGGGTCGCGGCATTATTGGTGTGGAGCTGGGGGTGCTGTGGACCTGCAGTGTTGGGTTCCATGGCTGCTTCGGATCTCTCTATCCACTTGCTTGTGTCCATGCTGGCTGCTCCCTGCATTCACATCTCCCACGTCCTCAGCTCCTGGAGCAGGCGCTGGTGATCGAAGAGCAGCTGCGGCGGGCGGCCTACCTGAACCTATCACAGGAGCCGGCGCACCCCGCCATGGCCCTCCACGCCCGCTTCGCCGAGGCCGAGTGCCTGGCCGAGAGCCACCAGCACCTCTCCAAGGAGTCGCTGGCGGGGAACAAGCCGGCCAACGCCGTCCTGCACAAGGGTAAGGGCCGCGGCGGCCCCGCGCGGGGGAGGGCCCACAACGCTGCGTAAGTCTTCACCCCGCACCCCTCAAAATTTTCCCACCCCCCTGACCCTTTTACCCTCTGAACCATCCCCCTTTGACCTGTAACCCCACTCCCAACCCACCGGGCACCCCCTTGGTTCTTTAGCCTCTGGGATTTGTGTAACCAGTCCTCATCTATGTCTAATAGCATTAACATCAATGCCTACTCTAGGGACCGTCCCCCCAGGCTCCACGAGACTGTGCCGTGTCTCCACACGGTAGCTCTTCACTGACCCACACACCTGCCATACTGCCAGGAGTATCCACGCCAGGGTCTTGGGCTGTGTAGTCCCCAAAGAGCCTTACCCCTGATCCCACAAACCACATTCCCTCATGCATCACTCACCTCCTGAGGCAGACACTGCCACCATCCCACCCTCTGACCCTCCCCCAGGAAACTTCCCTTGACCGTCAACCCTTCCTCCCAGATCCTTTTACCTTGATAATAATCAGTTCAATTCCAAACCATTTAATCCTCTCTGGTGTAGTAACTGACTCCTAACCCTTTTGATTTCTGTTCTGATACCCTGAATCTGTAATGCTGACCCTCTAAGTTCCCTCCCCCTTTAGATACTAAAATCTTGATTCCTTTAATCTTTGACACCGCTTAACCACCTCCCACACCTCCTAACTATTTCCTCCCCATCATCCCCAACCCCCCAAACCTCACTCTTCCAGTATGGGATGTTCTGACAACTCCCCGCCCCCATGTCTTCCAATGTCCTCCCGTCTCCCTTTTCTCCATATTCCCTTTTCCTTTCTTCCTTCTGTCCATCTGTCTCTGTGGTTATCTGGTCTCGCTGCCTCTTTACCTGACACTTTTTTTTTCCCTGAGTTGCTTTCTTTTCTGCTGTCTACTTCTGTCATTTTCTTGGTCTCTGGTTCTTTGACATCTGTGTCCTTTCTTTTTCTGACTGTATCTGTCCATCTGACTCCTCATCTCTTCCTGGCTCCATCTCTCCCTTTCCCTGTCTTTCTCTCGCCCTTCTTTCTCCGTGGCCCGGGCCCCAGTTCTGAACCAGCTGGAGGAGTTGCTGAGCGACATGAAGGCGGACGTGACCCGCCTGCCAGCCACGCTGTCCCGAATACCCCCCATCGCAGCCCGCCTTCAGATGTCCGAGCGCAGCATCCTCAGCCGGCTGGCCAGCAAGGGCACGGAGCCTCACCCCACACCGGTAACCCTCTTTCCCCCTAACTCCAGTTTTCCCTGTTGGAACTTCTCCTGCACACATATAAACACTTCTGTCAAAATCCTGTACAGTGTGGAAAACAACTTGCTCGAATACTCTCATCACCCTGAATCTCCCTGCTTGTATGTTATGCTACTTGGTAGTTCTGGTCTTTAGCCCATAATGTCTCCCTGATAGCTCCTTTCTTCTCAAAGACTAGACCATCTAACTTAGACTTGCTTTCTATTCCAGGCCTTTCCCCCGGGTCCCTACGCCACACCTCCGGGGTACGGGGCAGCCTTCAGCGCCGCCCCCGTAGGGGCCCTGGCCGCCGCAGGCGCCAATTACAGCCAGATGCCTGCAGGGTCCTTCATCACAGGTCAGCTGTCATTTCCTGCTCCCTGCATCTCCCATGCCAAGCTTATCCCTACTCAGCTACCCTTTTACTATTCCGACCCATTTCATTTTCTTGAAAGTAGCCAGCTTTTTACAGAGGGAGTTGTTCTGGGTTTTGTTCTTCCCATCCCCCTCGTCTATCCTCATCATCAAAAACCTCACCCAGTGGTTCTGTGACTTGGTAGCCTCTGTCTGGTCCTCCTCCATCTGGGTTACTTCAGGGAAAGAGAATGAAATCAGAAAGGGGTGGGGATTACAGTGAGAGCTGGAACATGTGTTCTCTCTTGTGGCATGGGGGGTGTCTTGTGAAGAGGAGTTTGTCTTGGTCTTCCTTCCCCTACCCTGGCATTAGGTGATCTGGAAGTTAAGAGTATTCTGTTGTCAGGAAGCAGTGTTTGGGAGTGAAGTAGGGATTGATGATCCTTCCTTACCCCCTTCCCAAACAGCCGCCACCAACGGCCCTCCAGTGCTGGTGAAGAAGGAGAAGGAAATGGTGGGGGCGTTGGTGTCAGACGGGCTGGATCGGAAGGAGTCCCGAGCCGGGGAGGTGATCTGTATAGACGACTGACTGGATCCCAGGCCTGCCCTTCACCCAGGCCCCGCCCCCGAGGCCGACCCCCAGCTCAGGCTCTGGTGCCTGCTGCCAATCCTCCACCTTCCCCAAACCTTGGGCCACCACTGGGCTAGAAGCCCTTTTCCCCCTCTCTACAACTCCTCTCTTCAAGAAGGGCCCTTTGTCTTTCTCCAGTCCCATGTACCTTTCCCACCACGCTTTGAAGACTGTGCTGGTGAGAAGAGGTCTGGGTGGGAGGTGGTTAGCAGGGTCTTCCAAGTACCTTTATCCCCCACTGCCAAACATACACAGCTTCCCAATAAATGGTTGTGGGGAGGAAAGAGGTGGAGCCTCCCCAGTCTTTATACCTGCAATACAAGCCTCACCTCCTATAGAAGTGGGGAATTAGCTTGCCTGGCCTTTAGAAACTTTGGTGGGGAGAAGAGCTTTTCTGAAGAGAGGAGGGCAACTTTAGAGAGGGATGACAGTGAGCCTTGGGAGGGAGGAAAGGAAGAGGAGGGGTGGCTGCATGTTTCCTTCCCCTACTTCTCCCCAGATGGAGGGTGGAGCAGTTATAAGGGAGGGAGTCAATTGCTGTTCAGCCTGAGAATAAAGGCACTGTTCACTGGCTCATTTACCTCCTGCGTACCGGCATCTTGTGTTGGAAATCTACCCCCCCAACCCCAACTCACCCCCAAGGGACCAAGGACCACCTCTACAAAGAGTAATGGTTGGGTGATACTCCCTCAAGCCAAAGAGGAGCCCCTCCAATCTATCCTAGGGATGCAGGTAACCTAGAATGGGTGGGAAAGAACACACCAGGCCAGACATGGGGGGAGGATCTAGTTCAGGGGCTCAGGTTCTTGAAGGACTTGTACCTCCCTCCTGAGGGCCTGAATACAGACTAAATTTGAGTGGGCCAGACAAGGAGTCAAGTCATGGGACTACTTTGCCTTCCGGACCAGAGCAGAACAGTGGAGGGCAGACAGGGGAAGACTTGGTCACATCCTCCTCCCCAGGAGGGGCCGGGGAGAGTGGCAGTTTGCATGGCGAACCCCCCACTTCCTCTTCGCTGCCCCTTCACTTTCTTGCTGCCCCCTTCCCAGTCTTCTCACACCCACTCCTGGCCTGTCCCAATCCCCTCTTCTGTATCAGGTTTATTGGTTGTACATATAAATTATACTTTCCTTTCTGTGTGCTCTGTTGTTTTTGAGTGGGGGAGTTTGGTTGGGGGGAGAAGTAAGAAAGGGTGTTGCTTTCTACCACTTCATACTACCCATCTTTCTCTCTTCCCTGTTCCTTTTGCCCCCACCTAACTTAGAGAAAAATGGAACAATAAGCTATGCTCACAAAACTTTTACATTTCTCCCCATTTTTAAAATCTTCCAACTTTTCCCTTTTTCTCATTTTATTTCCAACCAGTGCTAATGTGATGAACTCAGAAAGAGATGGATGGTGAGCAGTAGCATACCTAGCTGGGCCTCAGGTTGAGATCAGAGAGAGCAGGGCTTCCTGGACAGAAGGTAGTGGGAAGAGTGTCCTGGGATTCACAAGTACCTCCCGTTCATCCTTTTGAACAACTTTCCACTCTGAAGTTGCTTAGTTCCCCTCCGAGTCAGTAGAGGTCACTACAGCTCCACAGGTTCAGTTCCAAGTAGACAGAAACACCCTTTAATTAAGGAGTTGGGGGGAGGGTGGGGTGCCAACATCTGCATAGCCTGTCAAAGATCTGAATTGCCAGACACTTCCTTGATATGTATTCATTACCAGAGCTTCTCAAAGGTTGACAGAAATAAGACACATAGTTTTTGAGGCTATCGTATTTAAAAATAAAAGATAAATACAACAAACATTTATTGAATAAATACTATACATTAACACTGCTATTGGTCCTGGAAGATAAAACAAGACATGTCAGGCACTGCTCTCATAAGCATCATTCTATTGAGGGACACCAACAAAAACACATACCAGAAAAAAACAGTGGAATTGCAACAGGGTACTGGTGAGGGAAGGGGTTATTTGAGGTAGAATGCTAAGAAAGGTGTAAAAGAGGTGACATTTAAGCTGAGATTGAATGACAGGAAAATGCCAAAATATGGTTGCGGAAATTGAGCTTACACTTTCTAAGTTCACATTTTTTAATACAGAGGAAAATAAAACAAGCTTGCTCACAAAATTTTTAGATTTCTCTAGCAACAGAATGTCACTTCAGAACCTTCGAGACAACTATCATTTATACCAGTTGTGTCTAAAATACTCCACCCAGAAATGGTGATAGCCTAAGTTGCACCTGGACCAGTGCATGTGTCACCTGGGATTCTTGTTAAAATGTAGAGTCTTATTCAGTAAGTCTGAAGTGGGAGGGATCCTAACATTCTGCTAGTCCTTAACTGTAATTGTACTATTTAAAGATATGTGTAGGATTTTGAAATAGAATCGAGGGCATACAGTAGGTGATGTCCAATTAAGAGACAAAAGGGGGGCCTCCCTGGTGGCGCAGTGGGTTAAGCAACGCACTATGAAGCAAACCGCAGCCACTGCAGCACAAGTTCGATCCCTGCCTCCGGCCAGGGAGGGGACCCACATGGCGCGGCAGACCTCTCCTGCTGTGCCCGCTGCTCCCCTCAACAGTGTACTTCCGTTGATCTGCCTGTTCTCCCCACTCTGTCTGTGGTGAATCCTCTCACCCTGCCATACTTCTGACCTGTACCCCAGTGCTTGTATGCATAAATAAATAAATCTTTAAAAAAAAAAGAGAGATAAAAGGGTAAAATTTTACAATGTGTAAACTCTTCAGTAGTGACAGTGTTTCTGTGTGACTAAACACTGATAACATAAGCCTAAAAATTGATACCCTTAACAAATGGCTCTTTATCTTTGGTAAGACCTCAGATATGTGCCCTTTGATCTTTCTGATACATGCCCTACAGGTTGAAGGGACATTCCAAAATGAAGTAAAGCTCCTAGCCTCATAAGCGCAGAGGCATATGAACAATGTTGGAACACAGGACTGGAAGTGGGGAGATGGTGGGCATACCAGCAATGATGGGGAGAGGGGACGGTTTATTTTTCTCAGCTCTCTTGCATGCTAGAAAAGTGAAATCAGCATACACAAAAATCAGCCTCTTCTCCATTCCATCTTTTTAAAAATTTCCAAGCCATTGACAGAATTGCTAAAATGGGACCCGTTGCTCCCACACACCAGAGCTGATCTGGACAAAAGCCAAAGTCACAGCTAAGGAAACAGTCTGTCTTCTTCCCACGGGAACGTCGACTTTGTTTCTATCATCCCTGGGCCACTCCATCCTGAATATGTAAAACTGGCACAGTGAGTAAATGGGGGCGAGAACGTCTAGGAGCTTCCCCAGCTCAGTATCAACAACCTCCCAGGGCGTTCCCTCCTGCCCTAGGCTTAGCTGCCTCATCAGTGCCAATCCGGAATGTGAGGGGATAGCCTTGGCATCAGCCCCCCTGTACCAAAGCACGCCCCGAGAATGCAGCTCCCACCTTCTGCCGTGGCTTCTGGATGCCTCCGTTACAGCGTGCAGCGAGTCATGTGGGCAAAGTCCTTGATCTCCGGACAGTACAGCACTGGGGAAAAGAAGAAGGGTTAGTGGCAGCTGGAGGATGCCACCGGGGCGCTCCCACCCCTCGGCCACTGCAGACTCCTCGGGTGGGCCGCTCACCGTTGCTAGGCAGCGGGCGCCGCCAGCGGCGCGCGGGCGCCAGAACCCTGTCCCAGAGCCGCCGGAACGCGCGCCAGCCCGCGCTCCGAGGCCCCGCCCCCTTCTCGCTCTCCTCTTCCCCGTCTTCGACGCGGCCACTCGCTCGGACCCGGCTACCCGCCTCATCCGGATCGCAGTCGGCCAGTGCCTTTTTCTCCAACTGCGACCACAAGTCCGGGTCGACGGGGACTTCTGTAACCCCGCCGCGCGGGAGCGGGGTGAGCGCGCGGCAGAAAGGGCACGTGACGACGCGGCGCAGGCGCACCACGCGCGCGGCCGCTCCGCCGCCGTCGCTGCGCGCCGCCAGCTCGCGCAGGCAGGCGGTGCAGAGCGTGTGGCCGCAGCGGGCGCGCGCTGTCCCGGGCAGGCGGCGGGGCGCGCGGCTCTCCAGGTTGAAGGGCCGGTAGCAGATATTGCAGTCCAGCTCCCCGCGCGCCGGAAGAGACGGCACTCTCACCAGGAGCTGCATGGTGCCCGCCGGCCACTCAAGGGCGTCGCTAACGCGGTCGGCTCTATGAACAGAACGTACAGACCCTCTCTGTGGTCCGGGTCGCGTCCTGGGGCCGGCGCCGCGGCTTCTCGCCCCTTTTAATAGTGCGATCCCGCCCTTCGAGGCGTGACGCGGTGGTCAGGTCGCTCCCCGCGTTGGCATGCGTGGGGGCGTTGGAGGCGCGAGGCCGGCAATACCAGTGATAGCAAAGCCCTCAGCCTCTGGCACAGGCTTCCACAGCCCCACGGGCCAGATCACACTCGACATCGCCCCACCCAAGCCGCCTGCCTGAGCCAGTGACACTGCCCATCCTGCCCAATCTTTTGAGGGCTCCTGGGCGTTCGGATGGGTGCTTCCTGGCCTGAACGTCACGATCTCTATTCAACTCTAATTTTATATGAGCTCCGTGTGTTCTTCTAAGACTGGCTTCCCAAATTTCGTTCTCCCCAAAATGCTCAGCTCCTGCTGACACCTCAGCCTAAGGAGGAACCTAGATTCCAGGACCATGGCCTTAGGAATGATGGGAATCCTTTCCTTCCAGAGTAGCCAGACCTAGACACCTACACACCATGATGGTTGCAGCAAAGCAGCTCAGCATGAGTTCTGACTCAGGGGTCTGACTTCTGCACAGGTAAACAGGACATAGGACTCAACGACCCACATTCCATCATGGTGCCACACCTGCCCCCCAGCTGCTGCCTCACCCTCCTGAACCTGCAGTCTAGGTTCTGTTGTAGAGGGTCACAGCCCACACACTAGAGCCAGCTGGAAGGAGTGCAGAGCCTAACCACCACCACTTAACTAGTTGTGACACTTGGAGCAAGTTACTTAATTTCTCTAGGCTTGGTTTCCTCATCTATAAAATGTACATAATAATAGGACTGAATGAATTTATATATGCAAGATGCTTAGAATGATGCCTGGCACACAGTAAACATCTATCAATTCTTTTTATTATCCTGTGTCCCAACCTAAATTATGTTCACTTTAACTTCTCAGTGCCCAACATTTTCAACACCATTTCTCTTAGTCAGTACAAGATGGGCTTCTCTACACCCATGTCATTTATTGGCTTTAACAGGCAATTTTTTAAAACTACATTGTTTAAACCATAAAGGGTATTCTTTTGTCAGGAGGAATATGATTTTTTAAGCAAACATTTCAGAACTTCTGAGTTGCACTGTATTCATCGTCACTGAGGGTAAGCTACTATTCCAGTGATGGTGTCACAATTGAAAACTCTTTTGGAACTTCTCTTTGGATTGGTATTCAGAAATTGCACATCTGTGAATATGTTCCGTTGGTGATAAATCTTTTTAAGGTGGATTTGCTACCTTATAATGCTACCAAAGCATCTGGCCAAAACCCCTCTAAAGCTTCAGGGCTGTATATCTGCTTGAGTTACTTTTATTTTTATCTTCAAGAACCCAAATTGATGTACAATCAACATCTCTTCCAGTGTTTCCTACTTTTTCTCTTTATCCATCTCCTAGTGAAACTGGAGTTAAAATGACCTTAGATTTCTAAGCTACACAAAATTTATCTAACTTTTTTTTGAGATTTGCCTTCATAGACACAACAGAGCCTAGAGTCTTATCAACAGATGATGCAAGCTAAATGTGTATAGAAGTATATGGCCTTAAACAAAACCCCAAGTCAATCAAAACTGAGAGACCTTCAACATGGAACTGAACATAATGGAGGGGGTGTGACCCATCACCAGAAATTCAAAACTCCTCTTATCTTAAAAGAGAGAGTGTGTATAGACTGCACTATAGGCAATAAAAATCAGTCAAATTCACATTCCTTTGCCTAACCTGCCAATAAAATTCAACTCCTTGTTTTCAACACTGCTCCCCCCAAATAAATATAAACCTCTTACCTTTCCTAGATGGGGCATATTCGTGTTTTCTTCCTGCCTCCTTGTCAGTCAACTTGTAAACGCACACACACGCACACACACACACAAACACTCTTCCTTTTCTCAAAACCTTGTGTCACAGTAACTGACTTCTGTGCACATGAGCAAGCAGCAAACCCATTTTTCGACAACACTAGGTCCCTCCCTGTTCTCACCTTCCTTTACCAACTTATCACCAACACTGTGCCTCCTCAATCTCTCTCTAATTCGCCAACTTCTGTCACCTCCAGGACACACCACCCTAGTCCAAGCTGCCAGCATGTCTTGCTTAGACCCTGGCAGGAGCCTCTAACCAATCTGTCCACAGCCATTCTAGCCTTCTGCATGCTTCTCCACACTACTGACAATGATCTTTTTAAATCTCAAACCCAGTCATGTCCTTCCATACACACCTTCTTAAAACATCTTAAAACTCCCGCTTTAAGCCTTTTAATGTGGTGATAATTGTTGGCCGCAAACACCAATGCAATGGGATTTTGCTACTTGCCCCAGGAAGAACTATTTACTATGCCTTGAATGTGGGCTAACTTGTTACTTGCTTCAATCAGCAGAATGGGGCAGGAGTGATGTGTGAGTTCTGGAACCTAGTCTTTCAGAGGCCTTGCAATTTCTACCTTTGTCCATTTGAAACACTGCCCAGAAGTCACCATATAAAGAAGTTCACTGGCAGATAAGACCACACCGAGAACTGAGGAGCCCCAGCCAGCGGCCAGCACTGATAGCACTGACAGTGAGATCATCTTAGATTTTCTTTCTCAGCTGACTTGCCAGCTAATGTAGCCCAGGTGAAAACAGCAGAAGAACCCCTCCCAGTCAACCCACAGAATCATGGGAAAAAAAAAAGTTTAGGGCCTCCCTGGTGGTACAGGGGTTAAAGTCTCAGCACTATCCAGCCACTGCAGCATGAGTTTAACCCTCTGTCCCACCTCCCTCCTCCCTCACCCTCCAGGGAGTTCTCCTTCCACCCATGGCCCAGTAGACCCCTCCTGTCTCACCCCTGCTCCCCTTAGCAGTGCTGCTCTGCACTCTTTCTGGTGAATCCTCTCCCCACACCCCCTTCCCCTCCCCCCCCCACATCTGGCCTACACCCCAGTTCTTGTATGCATAAATAAATAAATCTTTAAAAACAAAGTTTAAAAATGTTGTGTCAAGAGCTTCCCTGGTGGCCTAGGGGGTTAAGTCTCAGCCCTATCACTGCTACAGCCTGTTTTGATCCCCGGCCAAGAAGGGGACCCACATGGCACAGCAGACCTCTCCTGTCTCAGCCGCTGCTCCCCTCAGCAGTGTATTTCAGTCAATCTACCTGTTCTGCTCCCCATTCTGTCTCTCTCACTGCCCCCCCTAGGGGCAGTGTACTTATTTGCAAAATGTAAGTTCTTATATGAAAAAAATAGAGATTCAAAATATTTTTTTTAAAGTTGTGTCAGATCACTAGATTTTGTTGGCAATGTGTTATTTATCAATACATATATGATATGGGACATTTCTTATTGTCCTTAGGAGAAAGATACAAAATTCACTAAAATTTCTTGTATATACTCAGCCTACCCATGCCTCACATTCTGCTTCCATTCCCTTTAAACATTCTGTCTTGGAGCCTTTTGGTTCGCATCTTCCTGTCACAAGGCTTTCACGTATTCAGGTCCCCCTAACCCTCTTGTTTTCACCTTCCCAACTCAGTGCAGCCTCACCAAGTCAAATATTCTTTATAGACTCTGGGAACAAAACTCTGGTAACAACACATCAATGCTTTCCTGTGGACTTTGACCACTGAAGTTTGTGTTTGGGGTTTCCTCACCTATAAGCTCCACGAAGGTTTCTTCACCATTGCACTTCTGTGCCACACCATAGTAGGACTCAGTACATACTAGCTAAAGAATGATGTGATAAGTGAGGTGTAACAACAAAGGAAGATTTCTTAGGTGGAGTTTCTAAACTGCCTCTGGAGGGAATTGTATGAGGAGTTTTTTAAAATAATTTGAGGAATGGGGGAGCATCATTAAAATTAGTGCATAACCTTCCAAGTTATTTTTGCACTTACTGAAGGAGAGTACTATTTTGAATTTATAAATTCTTGTATGTTTGTTAGAGTAGCTAATCATAGTTTAGTCATACATTTTCCCTCTTTGTTTCCTCCACAGTGTTCCAAAAGGAGTGGGAGAGGATAGGCGTGGATGTAAGTATTCATTAGTTGATCCGGTTGGTTGCTAATCCAGTAAATGGCATGCTGCTGACTTTTCTCTCTTGGAAATTGGGTTTACTCTGCACTCTAAGCTTCAGGATCAAGGAAGGGTGAGGGTGAGGAAAAGGAAAACGGAGAGGTTGTATTTTAAGGAAAGCAGAGCTCATCCTCCTCTGCTTTGTGACCTTTAAATGTTGTAACTTTCCACCCACTTTCTGTCCCACGGAAAATCAGTCCTTTGGGGAAAAGTAAGTATCTGACATAACCCCAATTGCTTTTTCTTTTCTGCCACCCTCACGTCTGATCTTTCACTTGTTTTCTTTTAAAACAGTAACTCCTTGCCCTATCATCTCAACCATAGAACACTTTTCACTTTACCTTTCCTTCACCAAATTCCAAGTGGGAGTCTCAGAGCAGTGCCTCCCACTCAGCCACAAGAAAACCTCCCAGGTAGTTCCTTGGCATATGTGTGAATATCAGGCAAGAAGGAAATGAGAAGTACAAGACAAGAAGTGTGCCTAATAGAAATTTTAAAACAAAACAAGGTCAGAGGGAGGAGCAGTAAAACTATGAAGCCATATCTTTGGGGTGGAAAAAACATGACCACTGAAGGAAGGAAGAAAACTGGGGCCATCTGATGTCTGAGTCCTTGATGATATTCAACAGTAATAACTAGGAGCAGGATACCTGAGTCATGGAGGTCAATGATGACGAAATCTAATCACAGCGCATAGAGGGCCAGACCTGAGGCTGAGATGCTAAAATTCTAACTTCCCAACCCCTGCAACTTCAGACACAGTGAGTGAGGATCAAGCTGAGATTTTATTTACAGTTCCCTGGGAAGGCTTACAGAAAAGAGGCCATCATTATTGCTTTAATATTATTGCCTGGAGGAAGATTGGCGTCCTCCACTGCCAGGTAGGAAGTTCTGCTCAAGGCTCAAAAGTCTATCCTCAAACCGTTTTTTGTTAGCCCCCTGTCTCTGCAGTGACCTAACGGCCGTCACTGTTTCCTGCGAAGCATGGCCCACCTTGGTTTTCCAAGGGCCACCTTGGCCAGTTTTGCCAGGGTTTATGCTTCTGCCACGTGTGTCCATCCTACCTTCTTAGCAAGAACAAAGTACTAGCTCTAGTTGTCCTTTTTAATCCTGGCTGGGAAGCAGGTTTCCCAAAGATTATCACTTACTTCTAGCCAGGACCAGCCTGGCTTCCTTTGTAGCATACAGTTTAAGAGCCCCGTTTCCTTTGTCACAGATGACATGATAACACACTTATTAGGGTATTATCCCATGAAGACATTTCAAGGTCTACTTCTGACGCACTCAGCATGTTTCTTATATCTGTCCTTTCTTTCCTTTTTTCTGGGCCTTGGCGATTGAGGAAAGAGAGAAGGGAGCGATACAGGTGGCGGAGAAGGTTCGGCCCAGTAGCTCATGCCCGGGATTAGCAAGAAGGCCTAAGAGAACGCAGCTGTGGGCGGCGCACTACTTTCCCTCTCAAGCCCCAGTGCGGAAGGATATGGCTTTGTTCATGCGCATCGCTACTCGAAGCCGGGACTCGTTGGTGGGCGGAGCCACCCTGGCTCTGGCCGCTGCGTGGAGGGATCCGGAGCGGGAAGGAGGCGGCTGCGGGGAAGCGGTTCTTCAGGGTTGCAGCAACTCCGGGTGTCGGTCCCTGCGCCCCCAAAGGACTATTTCTTGCAATGTGGTTTGTTCCCCAGGAGCCCGTCTATCTCCATCACCGTCTGCGGGGTCAGCTGGCTCAGGACCTGGAGAACAACGTGGTGGAGAGTATAGTACATGCTGAGATACTGACGAAGGACATGAAGTTGAAGGATGGGGGAGCAGCATAGTAGGGCAGGTGGCCAGAAAAAGAGTAGCCTGGTGCTCCTGCCTGCCTTTGTCGCCCTGGGACCTAATCTGCAAAAGCGAGGACACTGTAGTGGGTGACCTCAAAGAGTTGGACAGTGAGGCCCGCTGGGGAAGGGAATAGAAATGGGCTCAGCTTTTGAGCTAGCTTACCTGCAAAGCGCCCAGGTGTTCTATCAGCTGCTCTGCACTTGACACCCCCAGCAAGACCGAGCTGACACCCTCACTGCGGAGACACCAGGCTGGGGCCAGAAGAGGAAAAGAAAAGAGAACTCATGGGGAACAACGAGCACAGAGACTTCAAAAGTGTCTCTGAGAAAGAAGTTCCTCATAAGGACAAACCAGTCTTAGGTAGGTTTAGGGTCATCTCAGGAGGAGGCAAGGCCCCTTGATGGCCCTGGCAGTGTCTCACCAATAGCAAGCTGGGCCACGGTACAGCCCAGCTGGTGAGCGATGGGGAGAAGGTCCATGACTTTGGCTTGTTGCTTCTTGCCATCCTCACTCTGCACTTTGTCTTTGAGCCACTGGTAGCCCTGGAGGCCAAGGAGAATCAGCAAAAGACAACGTAACCTACTCTCCACCCCCAGCAGCCCAGGTAGTCATCCTGAGCACGGAGCTCTCACCTTGATGGTAGCCCTGGAGGTATCTGGGACTCGCCCATCATACTTGCTAGTGATCAGGCCACAGGCCACAGGGGACCAGGTGACTGAGCCAACACCTAAGAGGAGGTGACTGAACGTGGGAAAAGAGATCTAAGTGATGAGGCCAAGGGAGAGGCAGGGCTAGGGGTGCTGCTAACCAATCTTGTGGTAGAGCTCTGGCAACTGCATCTCGACCTTCTCCCTCTGAAACAGATGGTGCTCGGCTTGTTCACATACTGGAGGAATCAGATTGAACTGCCTGGCCATGGAGTAGGCCTCCTAAATTGCAGTGGGGAAGAGACAGGAAAATTCTTTCCATTTTCTTCCAGCTCTCCTCCCCCAGCAGTGGGGTTTGGAGTGTCCATGTGAAAAGTGGGAATCCGTTGTGGGACAGGGAAAAGTAGGGTGGTATACTTACCATGATCTCTGCAGCCCCCCATCGGGATGTCCCCCAGTATAGGGCTAGGCCCTGGTTGATGACGTAGGTCATGGCTCGCACAATCTCTAGGCACATGGGAGAGGGAGAGCCTCACTATCAGACCCCCAGATCCAGTGCTCCAGAGCTGCAGGCCTCTGCCTGAGGCTGCTAACTGCTCTTTTCCCTCCCTGCCCAAGCCCGAGGAGCTGAGCCTCTGGAGCTTCGGAAGATTTCTGAGCAGGGCCTGTCTCCCTACTGAGAGTTTGAGGAAGCGCTCAGTTTCAAGGACTGTCAGGGCTGGGATGCTGCCTTTACCTTCCATAGGGCTATTGGGATCTGAGCGATTGGCAAAGACGATGTCCACATATTCCAGCTGGAGGCGTTCTAAGGATCCTCGCAAACCTGGGGTAGGGATGGCGAGAAGAACGAAAACACCTCAACTTCAGTTTTCTAAGAATTCAGACCTTACCCCCTTGCCATAGCCATCTAAACCCCAGTTCCCTTAACTCAAATTCAAAGCTTCTGACCCAGAACCTCAGAGAATGTTCCCAACTCCTCTGTTTTACCATACCCAGCCACTTCAGGTTCCCAGCCTCTAGCTCTCACCCTCAATGATGTGTTTGCGGCTCAAGCCTCGCTCAGTTTCTGCTCTGTAGGAAAAAGTAAGTCAGAGATGAGGTGTGACAAAGGTAAGGGGGCCAGGACTGGCCTGGTACCATGAGGAAGTGGAATTGCACAATTCCTCACAGGCAGGCTGCAGGTTTGGGGTAGCAGGTGGGCACAGCTGTCCCTACTCCATTCCATGCAACTTCACACACTCTCTGGATCTGTAGTGGGCTGGCACTTACTGTCCTCCCCAAAAAATCTTGGTGGTGATTACATAGCTTGATCTCCTGGAAAAAGAGAAATGGAAGAACAAGCCAGAAAGATTTTTGGATGACCATGTCCTCAGTATCCCCTCAAAACATATTCTCACCTCCATCCTTTGCTCTTGAGGATGTTGCCAAGGGTTCTTTCAGCCCTGGAAGAAAGATAATGCAGAAGCACTGACCCCTCCAAGGTGGAACAGTTCCCTTCTCCTCCTGCCTGTTTCCTTTAACTCATTTCCTCTCTTGCAGAGTAGAGTATAAACTAGGAGCCCATCGCTTTGACAGTCCCACCATCTTAGACTAAATAAGAGGGGCTCCCAGCACAAGGGGTGTAATCCTACAGTTTTCATTCACTAAACAAATACAAATTATGCATTAACTATGTACTAATTCCTATTCCAGGTGCTGAAGGTAGAGCATAGGCTGATGAGGGGAAAGAGACAGACGACTGTAGCAGAGCCAGGGAGGACACTAAGTTGTCAAGTCCTACCTTGCCCTTCCCCGCTTACTTGGGTCTGCAAAATCCCACCCATTTTCCAAATCTTAGCTTTGATTCTGCCTCATTTTACGGAATTTCTGATTGCCATAGTCTGTAGTCAGTTCTCTTGTCAGCTTCATTAGCTCTTAGCAGTTATACAATTCTTTGGCATTGAAGTATGAGCTAACATGGCAAGTCTTTAAGTTGTTGTGGTGGCTTGTTATGTGTTTTACTGTTAATCTTTCAAAGCTACCTGTCTTTTGGGTTGGTTTGTTTAGCCATTTAGACGGTGAGCTTTTTGAGTGTCTTTGATGTCTCACTAGCAGTTCCTGGTTTGTCTGTGTTAGGTTCTGTGTAGCTACTTAGGTGATATGGGAAGAGCAAGACAAGTTCTACAGAAGGAACAACTTCCCAGTTCAAAAGGGAATATGACCACATAAATCAGTAATTGATGAAAGTGTTAGGGGGCAATATAAACTCTTTTGGGAGCTGAGGAAGGTTGTGATCAACTTCAGGGAGTTGGGCAAAGGCCTCTTGGAAAAGCAGATATTTGGGCCAACTCTTGAAGATGAGTAGAAGAGTTTGCCAGAGAATAAACAGGGGTAGGTCATCTTGGGTTTTGGTTAATTCCAGAATGAACCATGGGTGTGTGATGTGATGTGGTATACTTGAAAAAACTGCTTTGTAATCCTCACAGTGTTGCACGTAACTGACACCAGGATAAATTTGTTTTATTTTTACTGCACAGTATGTCCATTGCTCTCTAAACTGAAGATGGACTGATGTGGAACTACAATTTCCATAATGCCTTGGAGCCCACTGGCTAAAAGATTGGATTTAGTGTTTGCAGAATTTCCAGGGTTCTCTAGAGGACAAACAAGAAGCCCTTATGTTCTCAGCCTTCCAAATATAACTTAGCTCTTTCACCCCAGTCCTTACTTTCCTGATGCATATACTTCGGCAGTGTCAAACAGGTTTACGCCATGCTCA
The DNA here is from genome assembly GCA_019455555.1 of Galemys pyrenaicus. Taxonomy (NCBI): domain Eukaryota; kingdom Metazoa; phylum Chordata; class Mammalia; order Eulipotyphla; family Talpidae; genus Galemys; species Galemys pyrenaicus. Next base: position 1,921,253 of record JAGFMF010012125.1, on the reverse strand, counting down.
TAGGCTACTGTCAGCACATCTTCTGCTGTCTGGGGAGGTGAGAAAAAAAGTTGAAGATCAACCATTGGTCCCTTAATTACCTCCCTCACTACATGCCCACCAGTCACACCTCAGGTCCACTTTTCACATTCTCCCCTATCCCTACCCTCCAGGCTTAGGTGCACAATGTTACATTGTTTAAACCCCTATCTAAGTCCATTCCCTCCCTTTTCTGGTCCCCTCAGATCCCCTCACCCTGTCATAGTCCCATCACTTATACCTCATCTGAGATCTGAGAACCAAACGTGACCCAGGTACCTGCAAGAGAGAAGTCAGGTACATGAAAACCGTTGGAGGCAAAACATGAAGGAAGGTATATTTCTTTAATTCCTATTCTTTCTAACTCACCTAGGCCAAGACAGGATACCCGAAGACCAGACTTTCCTAGGTTCCTGCAGGAAACAGAAGCAGCAAAAAGTGGTATGTCCACTAGGGACATAGATTCTCAGCCCTCAGCTCTTCAAGCCTGAAGGGTGTCTCAGTACAAACAAACTAGATCCATTGGGTCTACAGAATTTGGCAGTGCTATGCCCATAGCATTAGTGAACAAATAAACGACTGTTTCCTGGAGTCACTGTCCATGCCTCTTTTCCCTTCTATTACATTGAAGATATACTGCCTGGTTTGTGTTTCTTCTCAGTAGGAGCTTCAGTATTTGAATTATCCTGTAATGTAAGGAGTCAGGGGGCTGGGAGGAATGTGAATGGTTGATTATGATGAGTTTGTGAAAACAGACCCTCAGAGTGATATGCTAGAGGGCAGACACCAGATTGGAAGGGGTAGACCAAGTCAAGTTCATGCACTCAGGCAGGCAAGGCTAGACAGGTGGACCCCCAACAAAGGCAGGTAGGAAACCTGGGTGTGGAAAGCTCAATTTCCCTTCTTCCTCTCTCCTCTTCCTCTGCTTCTGTTGACTTGTGAAGTCTATCTCTGAACCAGAGTTCCCTCCTTCCAAGGCCCCTCACCCAAGCAGAGGGGTAAGATTCCTCAGACAAAGTCAAGATAAGGTCAGGGACCTCTGCTCACTTCCAAGTAGGAGCCCCTTCCCTCTACTGCAAGTTTTGAAAGCTCAGATGTTCTCTGAGATAAAGTCAGTTAATTTCAGTTCACCTACACCTGGCTCTGTCCATCAGCACCTTCTCCATAAAACCCTGTCCTTCCAATGGCCCAACTTCCCACCCCACCAAGAGAGGTCACAGAAACCTGGACCCTGGGAGAGATGAGGGCAGTATCTGGGTCAGGTACCCTAAGCAGGCCAGAGTGAGAAGCTGTTTCCTTCCCAGGACACCAACCCAAGGACACTCTGTGGCGGGAGGTGGGGGGGGTTGGGAGGTGCTGCCTGAGATCTATGTATTCCTGGCCTTCCTAGGGGTAAGGAGCAGAGCTCAGGAGCTTCCCCTAGGTCTGATAGGACACAGCCAACCTTGGCAAACTTGATTCTTTCATAGTCAGGGTTACTGATGGAGACAAGACCGTAACCAAGTAAAGGAGTGCCGCTGAGGGGAAGAAGACAAGGAATGAGCCGGACCCTTCTTAGCAAAGTTTGAGTGGTTCTGGCAGAATCCCGGGAAGACTCAGGGTTCAGGAAAGGGGAGCAGATGCGGTGGGCTGCCCGGCCACCCCCATACCTGTATTTCATTCCAGTGCCTCTGCCGGTGCTCTCTCGGAGGGCCCCAGCGGGTGCTGGGGGTCGGGGGACCAGTGCGGTCCGGCCCTTAGGGCCCGATCCTCCTCCCCCCGGAGGATTCCCATGCCCCCCGCCGGTCGGCCCGCCATTACCGCCCCCGGGGCCCGGCCGGGGTCCACACAGACGGTCCTCACTGCTCCGGCTGCGAAGGTTCTGTTCGGTACACGCGATAGACACTTGCATACCGGCTGGTCAGGAAGGGGAGGGGGCTCTCAGGGGGTGGGAGTAAGAGGGAAAGGGGAGCCTGAGAGCAGACACCCGGGGTGTAGTGGCGCGAACCCTAGGAGAGCGGGAAGGTTGAGGAGGCTGCGGAGGGAGCCGCCAGGCAGGATCGGGCCCGCGGAGGCGGGTAGCTGGAGGTCGCTGGGTTTGCTGCGGGAGGAGAGAAACGCGGGAGTCGCGGGAAGTGGAGATATTCGGATACCAGGGTATTGGTGCAAGGAGGAGGAAATGAATGAGGGTAAAGGTCAAGAGCGACCCTCGGAGGTCGGGACCCAGGGACAAGCGGGGCGGGAGAGGTGCCACCTCACCCTTAACCGCAGCGGGACCGCTAGGCTCCCAGCCGCGTCGGCAGCTGTCCCAGCTAATCAACATGCAGGCACCGCCCTCTAATTTACATAAAACCTCCCTCCTACCAGGCAAACCTGCTGCTCATCTGCATAAGCCCCGCCTTCAGAACGCTTCAGTTTGAATATTCTGTATATTCAGAGTAGCCAGAACGCTGAATCCCAGAGGGTGGTTTTCGCATATTCTGGGACCCCAGGCAGCGGCTTTCCTTCAGCCAATCAGAGAACGATTTTGTCCCCCAGAAGGCATCTGGCAAAATCTGGAAACATTTTGACGTTCACAACCGGTGGTGGGAAATTGTTATGTTACCAGAATGTAGTAGTGCTGTTGGCCAGAAAAGGCATAGGATGCGCTCCCTTCTCCACTCTCCCACCCGCCCCCCCCCCCAGCACAAGGAATTATTCATCCCAAAATATCAATAGGTATCAAAATATCAACGCTATTGAGAAACCCATGGATAATGCCTCTTTGTATACTCAAGGGGATGTGGCCACCTTGGTTTCTGTTTTGAGTGGGGCTGGACCCCAACCAAATACTCAAACCAAATACTGACACGGTCAGTGGCAGGTTACAACGTTTATTTTGTACTTCTTGCAGTCAAGAAGGGGATAAAATTGGAGAAAGGGCCTGGAGGGACTACAATAGGTTTCCTTTCCGTGACTGGGAGGGGAGGGCACCAGGTTCGTTTTATGCTATAGCCCCAAAAGGGCTGCCAGAAGGGTTGGGAAAGGTGGGGGGGCTGCTGGCATTGGAGTCTCTCTGGTAAAATGAGTTAGGAAAGGCCTCTGGCAAACAGGGATTCTCTTAAGGGCGAAGTGGGGTGCTTTCTTCAGCCAGCCCTGGCAGAGAAGAAGGGCAGAGAGCGGACGTAGGAATCCAGTCGGGAGCGGAAGAGCTCACTTTGCACAGTTTGGCCCAGCGGGCACAGGGGATTCTTCACCACCAGCTCCACGTACAGCTATGGAGAAGGAGGGTGTTAGAGCCAGGTTTTGGACATTTCTTGTTTTCAATCCTAAACCCAGTATAATCTCAGGGGGGTCAGTGAATAGACAAGGATTAAGGGTTGGGAGGCAAGCACTTCATGGGAAGAAACTGATGTTTAAGGATAATGGGTTCTGCGAAAACTGACAAGTAGAAATACACTACAGCAATAATAGGGCAGGGAAGCTGAAGGAGTCTTGGGAGCTCAAATTGGCCATAGTTATTGAGAAGCTCTGTGAGAAGGGTCCCTGGACTTGGCACTGACCGCACTGTAGATGTGGTGCAGCACATCTCGGATTGGTCCCACGCCCAAGTCAGTATTCATGACAACCTTGATCCCAGTGGGTGTCTCGTAGTAATGGAGTTTGTAACGGCTAGTTTGGAAAGCCAGGAAGCCGTCCTTCCTGCAGAGATGAGATGTTAAGGATTGGGAGCAGCATTTCCCCTGAGGATACTACTGGTCCCTTCCAGGTCCATTCCCTCTTCTCTAAACATATTTGTAGACGCCTGGCTGAATGAAGACATCTCCCATAGTCACCCTTCAATTTAGCTCCGGACACCCAACCTATCTTTTGATCTTCCCTACTGCCAGTTTCTGCCAGCTCCAGCTGGTTCTCTAAGTTGCCTTCCCCTTTGGGGCCAATGTCCCCTCCACGTCGGAAAGTTCCCCCCACACCCCAAATACGCAAGGTTATCCCTTCTTCCCTCAATGCCTCCCTTTGACTCCGCGTACATGTCTAGCGGGGACATCTTGCTGACAAACGAGCGGATAGAGAAGAGCATCCCGTACATCAGCTTGTACTCCTGGAGGGAGAGGGGCAGAGTTAGTTCTCAGTTGTCGAAGGAGGCGGGGTAGGGATGGGAACCAGCCGGGGTTTGGAGACAAGGGGCTGGACTGAACTATGTGCGTTCGGAGACGCGAGGTGACCCGGGTTGCGCGAGGCCCTCTCGTCACCTCCTCCTTAGGAATCCCTGCTTGCTTCTTGCGATGCCACTCGCTGTAATGCAGACACACTCCATTCCGGTCAAACAGGTACAGGTTATGGACAGTCATCTGCAGGATGAGAGTGTGGCCCTCGTTTCGGGACCGCCCACACTCCGTATGCTCCAGTTCTCGATCCCCCGTCCCTTCAATTAGGCAGGGGCCCCCTCCCGGTGGACTCACCGGAACTGCTCCTAGTTGCCCGTCTTCAGGCACTTCCGGTTTCCGCGGAGCCCCGCCCACCCCTCTGTAGCGGCGGGGCTATAACTCCGCCCAATGCTTAGCCAATCCGTGGGCGTTCGAACTGCGCCTGCGCGCCCGGGTTCCCTGGGTCTGGAATTGGTGTGAGCCGCTCCGAGTTTGGCTTCTAGGGCTGGTGACGTCATCTAGGCGAGCGAGGCTGGGCTGCGGACGGTGGGCGGGAGCTGCCAACGGTTTTGCGTGTAGGAAAGGGCGCTAGAGCGGGGGTATTTGGTCTTCCCGGACCAGCAAAATTCGATGTGTGGAGAATAGGCGGAACGTGGTGATCGGGATAGAGACTCTCAGGCGAGGCTTGAGGGCGGTGTACTTTTTAGGCATCTCTGAGAGTGTTCGCGAGGTTTCTTTTGGAGGAGCGTGGGAGGGATTCTAGAGAGCCTTGCTATGGCTTTCTTCACGGGAGAGGTGTGAGGGGGTACACAGAGAGTTAATTGATTCTCGGTAGAACTAGTGCTGTAGTCTGAGGGGCATGGCAAGGTGGGGAGTATGAGGTTCCTGCTTCTCTGAGATTGGAGCCAGTTGAGGGGCAAATAAGGCAGCTGGACGGAAATTAGGCCCCTTTTGGATCTGGGTCCTCTTCACATGTACGTTCTAGATGTATGAACTTAAGAGCTCGGTTGAACAAAGATAGCCCGCGTCAAAGTTGATCTCTTGCAGCTTTCTGCACTCCAGAACTGCAGTGTTGCTGTTCCTCCGCAGTAGGTGCTCTGTCCCCACCCCCTCCTTGCTGTACCCTCCTTTTTCACCGGTTCCAGGAGCTGTGGAAAGAAATGCTTTTGCCCTCTCCCATGGCCTCCGGAACCAGTGGAAACTTTCTCTCTAACCAGAAAACCTCCATACCCTTACTCATCAAAGATCCTTGGTCTGGAATCTTCCTCCTTTCTCCCAAATCTTCCTTCTCTACCTACTTTCCCCACTGGGCTCTCCTAAAGCAGAACCCAGAGTTCCCAACTCGCTGCCTACAGTTGTGTCTTCCCTGTACTCATGGCAAAGTCAGCTACCAGTCCCAGTTCACCTCTCCGGGAGGAGGATCTCCTGAGTGATCCGTCAGAAGCCCCCGGGCTGAACCAAGAGTCCTCTGAGGTGACCTCCCAGCTCTATACTTCTTTGCACCTCAGTCGTCAGGCAGAGGCAACAGCACGAGCCCAGCTGTATTTGCCCTCCACCTCTCCATCTCCTCATGAAGTGTTAGATGGCTTGGCTCAAGAACTCAGTCACAGCTTGTCTATTGGATTGGAAAACAACTTGAAGAAAAAGGTGAGGGACCTGTGTCTTGGGGAGGGTCTCAGGACTTGGAATGGTAATTTTTTTTTTTTTTTACTAAGATACGACCTATACTTGGGTTTCAAATTACTTTTAACTATAGAGTCAATCATGCTTATTTCTGGGAGCAGACGTTGATAGTTTGGAACTTCCTAGTATTTTTGTTTTGTCATACACCTGTACTGTGGCATAGATTGCAGTGCTTTACTGGAATTTGGAATTTACTGGTACTGGTAATGAGGATGAGGTTTCTTCATCCCAAGAGCAACTAGAGACTTGAGGCTCACTTCAAAATATGCTCAGTCTTTCAGCTCAAAGCTGTTTTGACCACACGGTTCAAAACTTGGCATGTAAATCATTAAAACACAGTTTAATCAATTACACACATTGCAGAGAAGATGGTTAGTAGTACTGGATAGAAAAGGTATCATAACCAGTGTGCAGACTGGTTGGGTTTTTGTAAAACTGATAGCCATGGGCTACATGGTCTTTAGAAAGGGTGTTTGCTTTCTAGTTGGCAAGAATCCCCACCACTTGTCTTAACCTGCCCAGTTTATTCATTCATACTCTCTGGCGACTTTAGACATTTGAGTTCCAGACCTTTATTAGGTAATTTCTTTGATTTTTTTTTGTTCTTGTTTTTCAAGGTGCTAGAGCAAAAATTCTTAGGTTTCAGGGTAGTGGATGCTACCTATTCTGGTAGTGGGTAGAATATAAGATTATATTTTATTTCTGTGTTGCTTTTTTCTAGGATGGTTCTAAGCATATCTTTGAGATGGAAAGTGTTCGGGGTCAACTCCAGAGCATACTCCAAACCTCCCGAGACACAGGCTATCGTGAGTAAACCCCTCCCCTGTGAAGGGGAATCTAGATTTAAGGAGTGGGAGAAAGCGGAGAGATAGGAAGCAAGGGAAAAAACTGAAACCTGGGAGACAAGACAAAAAATTTCAGAAGAAAAGGCCTCATTTCTATGGGAGAAGGACCAAAGGAGAGGATAAGGTCGAAGGGAAGACTCTTTTCTCTCTCCTTCCTGTGGTCCCAGTTTTCACCCTTACCTGACCCTGGCTGTGGTACCTGACTCTGACTGCTTTCAGGGAATCCCCTTACTCTGGGTGCTGACTCAGAGAGACGGGAAGAGGACTCCTTCGACAGTGACAGCACAGCCACCTTGCTTAAGTGAGTTTTCTTTGGGTTTTACTAGCTTGCTTGCTTGAAAAGCCATGTGTTCATTCCTTAGTTCTCCCCTTACTCCTTTGTTCTTAAGAACATAAGCCATTTGTTTTTCATTCTGTCTCTCCTATTTTTACCCTTTACTACTTAAAAAATGTGGACATCTGCTGCCCTAGTACTTGCCTTCCTCCCAACCTCAAGTTAGCTTTTTTCTGCCAAAACTTACTGTCAGGGGTATGGTATAGAGGTGTAGAGGGCGATGGTGCAGAGTGAATAATGGAATCTATGTGCTATTTACGACTCTCACTACTCAGCTTTTTTATGACTGAGCAAATTTCTTGTCTTTTCTGAGCTTCAGCTTTCTCATTTTAAAAATGCCACATTTAAACTAGTGGAGCTCAAAAACTTTCCCAACCCTAAATTTTCTACCTGATTTGCTTAGCACCCGGCCCGTGCAAGACTTGTCTCCATCCAGCTCAGCCCAAGCCCTGGAGGAATTGTTTCCCCGCTATACCAGTCTTCGACCAGGACCCCCTCTCAATCCCCCAGATTTTCAGGGGCTCAGAGATGCACTGGATTCAGAGCATACTCGTCGAAAGGTGAGATACAAAGGCTTCTTTTTGAAATTGGCAGAGATTAGAGATAGGACTGAGCACTGCAAAGAAAGGGCTGATGGTTAAGGGCTGGCGAGCTGGGACTTTGCTCATAAAATGGCACACCTGCCTTCCAGGTATTTTTTTCAGATCACTCTATTTTACTTTCATATAGCACATGCTTTATCTTGTTTGTTTTTCCCCTTTAAAAATCTAAGCTCCACAAGGGTCATACCTTGTCTTATTTAGCACTGTCTTCCTGAGGTTTAGAATATAGGTGACACATAGAAATAGTCTTTCATGAGCAATGAACTTTGCTGATTTGTACAAAGACTTTATAGTTAATAGTGATAGGAGCTTTATCTCTGTAAGCCTCAGTCTTAATCTGAAGTGGACAGAAAGAGGCACAAGGTAAAAAAAAAAAAAAAAAGCCAGAATCATTGGTTATGTTGTCCTTTTGGGAACTCTTTCTTTCTCTATTTTAAAGTGCCATGGGCTTTCTCCTTTATTCTTGCTGTGTTTAGTCATTCTGTCTAATGAACTTCTTAGTCAGGGGTAACTTTTCATTCTTTGCAGCATGGGCTGCTGCACCTCTGCCAAGAGGTTACTGGGAACTTTTCTCAAGAGATCCACGAAAGGAAGTATCTGGAAGCTAAGCCCCTATTTCCTGAGAAATTGTTGAAGGGCTTGGGCCTCAAAGTTCCTGCTCTAGAATTCCTGACCCTTCTTCTCCAAACTTACTGCTTTTGGGGCATGAGTGGTGGAGTGGGTTTTCTCACTCTGTCTCTCTCTCTCTCTCTGAAAAAGCAGAACAAAACACTTACCACGATCCATTACACCCCCTCCAGCCTTATTCCCAACCCTCTACCCTCTTCAGTTCTGGTAACCTCATTTTCGTTTTCCACTAGTTTATTTTTATTTTGTTTGGTCTTTTCTTCCACTTTGTCTCTTTACATTACACTTACAGGTGAAATCATCCAATATTTGTTCTTTATCTTTCTGACTAACTTCACACTTTATATTTCAAGTCCTTGCCATTTGCTGCAAATGGCAAAATTTCATTATTCCTTATAACTAAATAGTATTCTGTTGTATATGTATGCTACTTTTTAATCTAGTCATCTATCATGGGAACCTAGATTGCTTTCATACCTCAGTTGCAACACCTCAGTTATTGCAAATAATGCCACAGTGAACATTGTGGTGCATATGATTCTTAAAATTGTTGATTTCATATTTTTTTGGATATATACACCCAGAAGTGAGATTGCTGGGTTGTATGATATTTCTATTTTTAGTTTTTTGAGGAAGGTCCATATCACCTTCCAAAACAGCTGCAGCAGGGCCCTCTCTGGTGTGCAAGGAGTTAAGGCACAACACTGTGATGCTATTCACAGCTGCTGCAGCATGAGTTCGATTCCCAGCCAGGGAGGTGACCTACATGGCACAGCAGACCTCTCCTGTCTCGCCGGCTGCTCCCCTCAGCAGTGTATTTCAGTAGATCCACTTGCTCTGCTCCCCACTCTGTCTCTGGTGACTTCTCTCACCGACCTACTCCCCACACCTCTGGCCTGCACCCCAATTCTTGTATGCATAAATAAATCTTTAAAAACAAAAAAGCTGCAGTAGTTTACATTCCTTTTTTTTTTTTTAAGATTTATTTATGCATACAAGCACTGGGATACAGGTCAGAGGTGTGGGGGGTGAGAGGATTCACCACAGACAGAGCAGGGAGCAGAACAGGCAGATCAACAGAAGTACACTGCTGAAGGGAGCAGAGGGCAAGGCAGGAGAGGTCTGCCCCACCATGTGGGTCCCCTCTCTGGCCGGCAGCAGGGATCGAACTCCTGCTACAGTGGCTGTGGTTTGCTTCATAGTGCATTGCTTAACCCACTGCGCCACCAGGGAGGCCCAGTGGTTTACATTCTGACCAACAGTATTCAAGGATTCTTATTTCTTCATATCCTCATCAACACTTAGCAGTCTTTTTGATGTAAGCCGTTCTCATAGATGTGAGGTCATATCTCCTTGTGATTTTGATTTATATTTCCCTAATAAGAAATGATGATGATGAACATTTTTCATGTTTGTTCACTGTCTCTATATCATTCTGGAAAAGTGTTTATTCAGATCCTCTAGCCTTAATTGGATTGTATTTTGTTGTTCATTTGGGTAACTTCCTTAAATATCTTGGATATTGATCCCTTAATGGTTGTGTGAGCTAAAAATATCTTCTCTCATTCAGTAGCCTGATTTTTTAATGTGCTGATAATTTCTTTCACTGTGCAAAGCTTTTAAATTTGATGTTGTCACACTCCAAACCTAGTTACTGGGACCCAGGCTGCCTGTTTCCAAACCCTTTCCTTCTAGAGAAGCTGAGAAGTTTGTTGTCTTAGCTAGACTGAGAATGGTAACACCCAGACTCCTCACTCTTCTTCCCAGCATTGTGAACGCCATATTCACAGCCTGCAGACCCGAGTGCTAGAACTACAGCAACAGTTAGCCGTGGCCGTGACTGCTGACCGCAAGAAAGATATCATGATTGAACAACTGGACAAGGTGCCAGGGTAGAAGAATGGAGCGTGGGTGGGTCTCTACATGGGGGACACTAAGGAATAGTAAATAGGGGGTGACCAACCACCTACCTTTGTTCATGCTTGGGGGTGTGTTTACTGACTACTGAGAGGATTACAGTGACGGGAGAGATGCTGGTGAGAATCCTGGGCTGGGTTAATTCCTCTAGAGGCTGGTTGTTGACTCTGCCCCTGTGGGCAGAAAAGGAACAAAAAGTTATTTTAAAATTCCATCTGTCATTCATCTCCTGAGACCCTGGCCCGAGTGGTGGAAGGCTGGAACCGACATGAAGCTGAGCGGACAGAGGTGCTTCGGGGACTCCAGGAGGAACGGCAGGCAGCTGAACTTACTAGAAGCAAGCAGCAGGAGGTGGGAAACCTGATCGTTTGGCATGACAGTCTAGGTCATGGATTGCTAGATGAAAAGGGGGTTCCCAACAGATTGACCCAAGTCTTGCAGAGCTGTCCTGACAATTCTAAGTTTACATTGTTGATGCTTTTTGAAGTGTAACAAACAGGTATTCCCCTCAGTTCTTCTGTCCTTTCCCTGAAAGACAGTAACCCGTCTGGAACAAAGCCTTTCCGAGGCCATTGAAGCCCTGAACCGTGAGCAGGAAGGTGCCAGATTGCAGCGACGGGAGAGAGAGACGCTGGTAAGAATGCTGGGCTGGGCTGGGCTATTCCTTTAGAGGCTATTAATTGCTTTTAGAAGGCGGTGGGGTATTGGTAGATTGGTGGGTTGAGTTGTACCATACTCCTAAAAATAGAGAAAGGGCTCTGCTACCAACCAAGTTTGGGAGACTGTGTAAATTGCTTCCTTTTTAGAATCACCCAGGGAATTATTTTAAAATATAGATTTCTGGAACCCATCCCCAGAGGAATCTTAGTAAATTCAATAAATATAAGGAGGGGCTGAAAAACCTAAATATTTTGAGAATTTTCTAGATGATTTTGTTGAGCCAGGTTCAGGAACTCTGCTCTAGGGCATAGCTAAAAAAGTGTGGGATGAGACTCACTCAAGTTTCTTATTTTTGAAATGATAAAAAATGATTACCCATTTGAATTAGTAGTCAGTTTTGGAACTTCTTGCATGCGTAACACATGGGTGCTACATGTATGGTGGTGGTGGTAGTCTTAATAAGTTACATCTAATACTGCTGATGGAGTACATGATTATAGACTGGCTTTCTAGTCTTTGTGGAACTTCTTTTCATGATGGTGGTGGCAGCTACCGTATGTTGACTACTTACTAAGTGCCAGACACCGTGGTAAATGCTTACATGTGCTTTTTACTTAATCCTCACCAAGTAGACCCTATTATTATCCCCATTTTACAGGTAAGGATGTGTGCCTGAAAATACATAGTCATCAACAGAATTGGTATTCAAACTGAGATTTGCACCAGATCTACCCAGTTCTGGAACAGATGCTCTTATCAACTATGTTATAGTTCTATGGGCTTGTCAGCTGTTATATTTTTAATGGACATAGTTCTTAGTAGGAACAAAGGGGTTTTAGGGAAGATTTCTGGTCTCTCGAGGGCATGGTAAAGATAATTATTTTCTTTTGGGGCTGTAGGAAGAAGAAAGACAAGCGCTGACTTTGAGTTTGGAGCTAGAACAGCAGCGGTGCCGGGCCCTGCAGGAAGAACTGGATGAGGCTCGGACTGGACAACTCAGTGAGCATCGCCAGTTGGAAACACTTCAGGTTGTTATAGAAGAAGAACGGCAGACCTGGACCCAGCAAGAGCACCAGCTTAAGGAACGCTACCAGGCGCTGCAGGAAGAGGGCCAGGCTCAGTTGGAAAAGGAGAAGGTAAAAGTGGCAGTTAAGGAACAGGGAACAAATGAAAAGCAAAATAATTACGTGAGCTGGGGTATCAAAATGTGGGGTATAGTAGACCAGGGTGGAAAGTGAAGAACTGTGTATGAAAGCTAGAACTAAGAGTATAGGACTAGAAGGAAGAACTAGGGCATCAAATACATGGAAGGCCAAAGAGTGAGGTTAAACAGAAATGAGGAAATAGGTCAAATGTGAAGAGAGTGGGGAAGCTTGGGCTTTAGGAATTGGAGAGTAGAGGCAACCAGGAGACAGAAATGAGGTATGTATTTAAATTTGATTTCTCTTTCTTAGGGGAATACCCAGAGGGAGGCCCAGGCAGCCCGGGAGGCCCAGCAGCAGTTGGCATTGGCACAGTTGGAAGTGCGGCGGTTGGAAGGAGAGCTGGATACAGCTCGGAGAGAGAGAGATGCCCTACAGCTGGAAATGAGCTTGGTACAGGTCAGGAGGTAGAGGTTTCTTTAAGCTTCTTTTCCTGGTTGGGAGGAGTAGGTTTGAGAGTTACAGTAAATTCTTTCTTCTCCTTTTACTTTTCATCTAGCCATTGGATTTGAGGGTTAACCACATGGAAACTAATTTATGAAGGGCTAAAATATTGGTGTCTTTGTTTTTCACCCTACTTAGTATGTGTCCTTCCAGAACCCGTTCATATATGAGCATATGGGTTGATGCTTTAAAAAGAAAAAAGCAAACTTACCGTGCATTCACTGTAACTTGTTGGATTGTTTTAGCCTCATAGTATGTCATATACATCTTTCCATGTCAATACGTACATCATTATTTTTTAGTTATTTGTTTCTATGACTGGATTGTAGTTTACTTAAGCATTTTCCTTTGATGAGAAATTTACATCCATAGCAAACAGAAAGTAGAGTGATGGTTGCCAGAGTCTGAGGGGAGGGAGAAGCAGAGATTTGTTATTTGCCCACCTTCCTTCACCCCTAGGCCCGGTTTGAAAGCCAGCGGATCCAGATGGAGTCAGAGCTAGCTGTGCAGCTGGAGCAGCAGGTGACAGAGCGCTTGGCACAAGCTCAGGAGAGCAGCCTGCGACAAGCAGCCTCCCTGAGGGAGCATCACAGGTACTGGGACTTATTGGCTACCGCTTCTCGCTGGCACAGCAGGTATTACTGGTGCCTACCCTGGGCCCCTCAGATCCCTTCACTGTTTTTCACTAGGAAAATGTTAGCTGGAACCCAGGTCTCTATGGGAGGACCGACTTCAGGTGCACTTGTTAGGCCGGAAGTACGTGGGAATTTTCATCCTGTGACCATAGCCCTTAGCCAGTGTCTGATGGGTACAGGAATATAAATTTTCCAGCTCTTGCCCCTGATTGGGACAGTGCTGAGCTGGGACCTATACCATCTGCAGAGCTGCCTTGTGGGTTTGAGCCTCCCTCACTTCCCAGTCTCATCTCCCTCACTTCTCACTCTCATCTCCCTAACCTCTCCCTCTACCACTTTTTTCTGGAAACATTTCTTAAATATATCACTTTATTAGTCTTCATCTCAGTTTCCACTCCTCAGCAGCCTATCCTAAGACAACAGGTTTGTCCTTCTCTCCTGACTCTACTTATCCATGGCCATGCCGGCTGCTTTACGTCAACACAGCAATGGCTTTTTCTCATTTGATTACTGCTGTTTCCAGATTCAGTCACTCTTCTTACCTATGTCCTCTTAGGAAGCAGCTGCAGGACCTAAATGGACAGCACCAGCAGGAACTGGCTGCACAGTTGGCTCAGTTCAAGGTGGAAATGGCAGAACGAGAGGAGAGGCAGCAGCAGGTGGCTCAGGACTATGAGCTGAGGTACTGGTCCCTGGAGTGTCCTTGCAGGCCTCAGTCCCTTTCTGTTGGTAGAACCCAAACTGGGAATATTGAAGAGCTACTCCCTCCATAGGTCTGTCCTCCTGTAAATTGGCCTCAGCTCCTTTCAGAATTTCAGGTTCCATTCTGTTTCATTCTGGTTCCTCTCAGTCTCCAGGTCTCTGCTTTCTCGAAGCTCTTTGTCACCTCTCCTGACTTTTCTTCAGACTGGCCCGGGAGCATGCACGAGTACGGGAACTGCAGAGTGGGCAGCAGCAGCTGGAAGAACAGCGGGTAGAGCTGGTGGAGCGGCTCCAAACCATGCTACAGGCCCACTGGGAGGAGGCAAACCAGCTGCTCAGCACAACCTCCCTGCCCGCCAACCCCCTGGTAGGCATTGCCCCGTGAACTGAGCTGCTCAAGAGTTGGGTTTAGATCCCTTCTGTGGAGACTTTCTTCCACCCAAGGAAAGATCTAAGTTCACCTTCTGCGACTTATATTAGGAGAAAAAAATTCCGTGAACTTTCCCAAAGAGTAACTGTCTTGTCAAAAGAAATCTTTCTTCGTGGTCATAATTTACCCAGACTGACCCGTTGCATTGGGCCTCTCTTCTCCCAGCCCGAGAGGTGGTGAGTAATCCTTGATACTAGTTTAGCCAAATGGCAGCTGAATTATGTATAATGATAAGGAGCCAAAATTGTTGCTAAGTCCTGCCCTAGAATAGGGTAAAGACTTGTATTCCTAGCCCTTCTTAGATTGCCATCTCCTACTTCCGGCTTTTACTTAAGAAATTTGCATTATCGGTTAAGAATTTTTGGGATAGGTAATACTATGTACATGGTAAAAAAATGTAAATGGTTCAAAAGGTGTAAAGTACTCTTCATCCTATCTCTGTCCCTCAGTTTCCCTCTGCAGAAGCAACCATTGAATTTCCCCCGTTACAGCTTTTTACACACTATAATGGAATTTTTTATTTAACCAAGTATTTATTGGTGGACATTAAAGTTGTTTCTTAAATTTTGCTTCTACAAAAAATGCTACAATAAATATCAGAGTGTCTCTACCATGTCTTAGCTGGGCTTTGAACCTTCTGCCCTTCCCCCTCATTTATTTATTACTTATTTTTAAAGATTTATTTGTATGCATACAAGAGCTGGGGTACAGGCCAGAGGCACAGGAGGTAAGAGGATTCACCAGAGACAGAGTGGGGAAAGAACAGGCAGATTGACTGAAATACACTACTTAGGGGAGCAGCGGGCGAGGCAGGAGAGGTCTGCTGCACCATGTGGGTCCCCTCCCTGACCGGGGATCGAACTCACGCTGCTATACAGTAGATGCTTCACAGTGCAGTGCTCAACCTGCTGTACCATCATGGAGGTCTCCCCAATTATTTATTAAGGATTCATTTATGCATACAAGAACTGGGGTACATGCCAGAGGTGCAGGGGGTGAGAGGATTCACCAGAGTCAGAGTGGGAAGCAGAACAGGCAGATGGACTGAAATACATTGAGAGGGGAGCAGCAAACTTGTGCTGCGGTGGCTGCGGGTAGCTTCTTAGTGCTGCGACTTAACCCCTTGCACCACCAGGGAGGCTCTGAGCCTTCTTTCTGCTTCTCTCTTATGCACAGGTTCCTACCACCAGCCCCTCCAGCCCTGGACCTCAGGAACCAGAGAAGGGAGAGAGAAGACACTGGACTGTGCCTTCAGTGGCTGCTGTGGCCCTGAAGCCTGTATTGCAGCAGAGCCGGGATGCGAGAGAGGAGCAGCCTGTAGTACCGCATGTTCTCTGCAGCGCCTCCTCCCCAGATAGCAGCCTCCTGTTGGGCCCCACTTTCCAGAGCCAGCATTCCTTCCAGCCCCTGGAACCAAAGCCAGACCTCACTCCACCCTCAGGTAACTTGGGACAGAAGTCCTCCACATACTAATTGGCTCTCTCTTACTCACCTTCCCTTCTGTCTGTGTCTTGAACATATGCTTTTCCAGATATCTCAGAGGCCATAGGTTGCAGGAACAGAAATCCACTCAAGTTGTGTCAAATATAGGGAATGAGATGTCATGGAAATGTGATGGAGCTGGACTTGCTAGGACTGGAGTTGGGATCAGGGGTACTAGCAGGAACTAAGGTAGCTCTTTCTCCTCTCTCTGCGCGCATATGGACTCTGGACCCTGCCTTTCCCTATACACTGCATCTCGGTAAACCCACACTCTCTCTCATTCAGATTTTGTTCTCATAACTTTCACTCATACATGAGTTTGACCAGCCGTGACACTGACTCCAGTCAAAACTTGAGACAACTTTGTAGAGATATTGGTGTCTCTTTTTCTATGTAAAGAGAGGCGATCTGATGGGTTTGTTGACTGGCCTTGGGTGTTGTATCTCGCTTGGTTTAGTTGTCTGTGATTTGGGTGAATGGGGTTTACTCTGTGATGCAAACATGACAACCCAGGTTGAATCAAGAATGAGGGAAGAATTATACAATTAAACATTTTTAAATTATGTAATAATAATAAAAAAGAATGAGGGCTTGTTCTGGTGAAGGGACCAGAATATATCTCTTAATCCCAAACCATTTTGTGTATTGGTTTCTGTTATTTGGAATCTGAGCTCTCTCCTTCTGTCTGTATTTCTGTCTGAGAATTCAGTGGTTGCCTTCAATCTCTCCTTCCCTAGCTGTTTTATACTTTCATTATCTTTTTCCCCTAATTGTGATGTTTCACTTGTATTTAATAGGCCCCTTTTTGGGGAGCATTTGGTGAGAGGATCTATGGAGGAATCCCCTTCGCCTATCACAGAGACAGACAGACAGACAGACACACACACACACACACACACACCCTACCCTGTTTCACTTTAAAGGTGCGTTGTTTGCTCTGTAGTTGGGGCCTACCATGCTGATGACAAAGCAGAACGGCCATTCCCTGAGGAAGATCCTGCATCTAGTGGGGATGGTTTCCTAAAGCAAGAGTTGCCACCCCCTCAGGTAGAAGGCCTCAAGCATTTTTTGCACCAGGTAAGAGAGGGCCCACATATCCACCTCAGTTTTCTTTTTCCCTTCCTTCTGCGGGTGGGAGTTCAGTACACTAATTTCATCCTGCTTTTAGAACTAACACTTTGTCCCACCTTCATGCTCTTATTCCTGTTTTTTAGGCAGCCAATGCTAGTTCTTCCTTCCCCAAACCCTGCTTCTCTCAGATATCTAGGTCCCTTTTTTTATCCGTCTCAGGAATCTTACTATCTTGTCCTTGCAGCTGCTTGAGACAGTTCCCCAGAACAATGAGAACCCTTCTGTTGACCTGTTGCCCCCTAAGTCTGGTAAGTGCCAACTCTAAAAAATGTTGAGGTTGACCTGGGTATTGGATGGATTTTTAGGAAATGGCATGGTGACAGAGCCTAAGGAAGTAGGACTTATTGACTGTTGGATCACTTTCTTTTTGCTAGGTCCTCTGACTGTCCCATCTTGGGAGGAAGCCCCTCTAGTGCCACGCCTTCCACCTCCTGTCCATAAAACAAAAGTACCCTTAGCCATGGCGTCTAGTCTTTTCCGGGTCCATGAACTTTCCTCAACCCATTCACAGGGCACTGCTCCTAGGGGTGGCTCCCCAGAGAGAGGTAAGCATATTCTGGTTTACCAGGAAAATACCTGTAATTGGAGAACCTTCTGGATTCCTAGGGAGCTGGGGTGAGGGATGCTCAGAGGGGCCTCAGGATGGCCACCATTATTGATGTGTCTCAGGTGGAGATGGGCTGGCAGCCACGAGGCAGCTGATGGATGTGTCTCAACTGTTACGACTGTACCAGGCTCGGGGCTGGGGAGCACTGCCTGCTGAAGATCTGCTGCTCTACCTGAAGAGATTGGAACACAGCGGGTATGAGCCTGGGAGCATGGTTAGGTGGGTGGGGTCTAGAGTGTGGGTGGGGAAAGGCATCAGGCAGGGAAGACTGGTGTGTGTGTTGTCCATTGAGTGGCATCTTTTGTCCTTTTCTGGGGAAGAAAGTGGTGGTGAGATGTAGATCAACAAATCTCGTCCTTATGTTACGTCTCTCATTGCTCCCTACTTTTGTCTCTGCATTTTTACTCTTGGTTTTTTGCTTTATTTATTTTTTTAAAATTCCATGTCTTTCTACTTTAGTTTTATTCCTCTCTACCCCCTGCAGCTCAGAACTCACAATCCTAGAACTTGACTCTCTAGTCTAGATCAGTATTTGATTCCACTGCTGTTTCCTCCTATCTGGCCCTCAGGTCTGTCTTATTTGTTCTTATTCTAAAGAGACAGAATTGGGGAATCCATCCAGTGCTGGGGAGAGTGGGGGAACAGCTCCTCTATCCTTATTCCTTGATTTGTATGGCAGGGCTGAGAACCGAGGGGAGAATGCCCCCAGAAGGATGGCAGACTCCCGCTTGGGTGAGATACCCCGGAAAGAGGTGAGGGGAAGTAGGGCAGGGATGAGAGGGTGGAAGGGTCTCACAGACTTATTCCTCTACTTCACTCATTTCCTCGCTGGCCTGTTCTCTAATGTCAGACCCCTCCAATTCCTGTTCCCATTTTCTGTAGCAATGTTCTTCCCCCTTTGTGACTCACTCTGGCCCTCTCCATGCACAGTGTCTTTCCTCACTGGGGTACAGGCACTGACCTTTTCTTTTTTCCCCTCAACTCAGATTCCCTCCCAGGCTCTCCCTCGCCGCCTTGTTACAGCCCCTAAGACGGAAAAACCTCCAGCACGGAAGAAAAGTGGACATCCTGCCCCTGGTAGCATGAGGAGTCGGGGGGGAATCTGGAGATAAGCGCCTTACCATTCTCTTCTTTGTTTTCTTACTATCTTAATAAATGTTTAGTAGTCTGTGTTAGAGTCTCTGACTAGAGGAATTTGGAAAATGGAGATTTTACAGGAAACATTTTTGTAAAGAAACTGCGTTTATATTTACTAATCCTTCTGAGTATGTTTTTATTTTATATTTTGAAGAAAACCACATGAATGCTTTGAAAGAAAATAGTCTAAGGCTAGGTTTTAGCAAGATAAGTAAGGTTCAGTGTTTTGAGAGTAAAACAGAGTGATTGGCTCTGGTTGGGAGTAGAATTATAGATGATTCTCACTTTCTTCTTAATGCATTTCTGTGTTTCCCAAATTTTGTAAAACAAGTATGTGCTACGTAATAATCAGAAAAGCCAAGTTTTTAATAAAAGAGTAAGTTATTGTATAAAGAGTTTGAGTTAAAACTTGATTGCTGGCAATACATTTTTCTTTTTTAAGAGCAGGTAATTCCGATTGCATTAGTGGGATTCTGACTGACAGATTCTGTTCCCGTCAGCAGATATATTATGGCTGTAATCTTCTCATAAAGTATCAAAGTGCTGGCAAGCAAAAAAATAAAAGCCTGATTACCAAAACTTCCACTCAAACAGTCACTGAAATGAACAAAGAGAAACAAAATTAGAGAAGAAAATAACATCAGTGTGAAACTTAACCCTCTAATTTCATAATACTTGAAAAACCCATAGTACAATTCATATTAACCTGTGGGACATCTTGGTGCCCACACGCAGCTCTGGGCAGAGGTGGTGCTAACTACTGTTCTGAAGGCCTGGTGCCCATGAGTGTTTGAGAGTCAGAGCTTACTCGACTCTGGAGGCAGTGGCACCCTGCTCTCAATATTTGCTCTTGAGTTACTTGGCTCCAGAGTAGATGTGAGAATATACAGACCCAAGCGCTATTCCTTTTTATTGTTTCTTCCACTAAGACAGTAGAAGGGAATGTTAGTTGTATGCACGTGACAGTCAGCAGACTGAGAACAGAACTAGTTCAGAATGTCACAGATCCAGGGCCACGGGTCAAAAGGGACTGGTTTGGGTACAAGCAAGGTGGGTCTCTCAAAGGTGCTTGCAGTGATCAGATGGTGATGGATGTTCTAGGTTCACTGGGACAATTTCTGGACAGTAGCATGCAGTCCAGCAACTTTTGCCAGCACCTCTGGCCTCCGACTTTCCTTACTTCTGCTCCTGTGACTCCCATGGGTGCTATCAGTTTACTTGTCTTCTGCCTCATCTTTTTTGCACTTTTGTTACGCTTTCACTTCTTCCTCCTCTTGGCTCTTAAGATGGTGCTAGTTGTCAAGTCACACAGTATTCCCATGAACATGTTCAGCTCTTATTTCCTTCCACCTAAAAGTAACTTTCTACCGGGGAGGATGGGGGTGGGGACTTGGGGGGTGGAGAAAAAGGAAGAAAAACCAAACACACATACCAGCAAGTGCAGGGTTCTTTGGCCAATGCAGCCTGGTCACCAGTCTTGTTCAGAACTGCTATCTCTGGCAAAGAAGACGCAGCAAAAGGTAAACTCGTGCAAGGTAAACCAGCTCCAGGGACTTTTTCAAGCCTCATTTTTGTACTCATGAAAATGTTTGCTTTTCTATTGTTTTACCTCAAGTGCATACAATTGATTTGAGCAAACTGATATAGGCCACACTATCATCATTGGTAGAAGATGGTTTTATATCACTTTTATAAAAAAAAAGATTTTATTTATTCATGCAAGCAAGAGCTGGGGTACTGGCTAGAGGGGGGTTTGAGGGGGATGTGTGAGAGGATTCACCAGAGACAGAACAGATTGACTGAAATACACTGCTGAGGGGAGCAACAGGTTAGGCAGGAGAGGTCTGCTGTGCCATGTGGGTCCCTTCTTTGGCCGGGGATTGAACTCGCGCTACAGTGGCTGCAGAAACCCCATAGTGTGGCACTCAACCCCTTGTGTCACAAGAGAGGCCTAGTTTTGTACCATTGTTTTTTATTTAAAGATTTTATTCATGCATACAAGATCTGGGGTACAGGCCAGAGGTAGGGTGGTGAGAGAATTCACCAGAGAAAGAGTGGGGATCAGAACAGGCAAATCAACCAGAATACACTGCTGAGGGGAGCAGCGGGTGAGGCAGGAGAGGTCTGCTGTGCCATGTGGGTCTTCTCCCTGTCTGGGGATCAAACTTGTATTGCAGTGGCTGCAGAAGCCCCACAATACAGCGCTCAACCCCTTGCGTCACCAGGGAGGCCCAATATACCATTTTTAAAAGTTGGCAAAAGCTTTATAAATCAAGTGTTACTTCATTATCTCAGATTTAAACCTGTCACCATCAGTCAACATGCCCTCCATTTTTCATGACATGAACAATGTGGAGAATATTCCCCAACTCTCTAGAACAAAGTCATAGAAGAACACAGTGTTAACCATTTTGTGAGCTAACAGTAAGAACTTTGATTTTTAAAAAAAAATGTACCGTACCCCCATTAAAAGTTTGTTTCTTCACCAAATACCTCCAAGGAGACTGAAGAGGATAAGAAAACTCATAGTCAAAAGGTCCCTACTTTTCCCCTCTATTATCATTTTGGGAATATTCTGAGGGGAGTTAAAAAAGAAAGATTTTGGAGCTGCATGAAAGCCCACACACAGGAGGTAAGTGCAAACTTTAAGCTCAGGTTTCACTTGGTGCAGACAGGGTGTGATACAGATTTTGTCTGTGAAGTACTCCCACAGCTGCTGTGGTTGGGGGGTGGGGGCGGTTCTGGTGGATGAATTTCAGAAACATAATGTTGAGTAGGAAAAGCAGATTGCAGAAGAAAATATGTACACACTATTTATGTAAAGTTTGAAAACAAGCACTGGGTGGTCCAGTCCAGCGTGGGGTGTTAGAGCCCAAACACGGTGAGGAGGGGAACTCAGTGGGGCAGCCTAATTCAGTGACAGAGGTGAGGAGCCAGTTTATTTGGCAATTGCTTGCATGGGTGGGTGAAACAGGGCATCTGTAGTGGGAAATTGTTAAATATGGGGGATTGATCAAATATGTAAATATGAAGAATGGAAGCCATGTTCCTCACTACTGGAGAAAGGACTTACAAATATGGAAAGGGAAACTAGAATGAATTCTGTAGTGTTGGATTAGAATCCAACAAATCAGTAATAGACTGTGATTTTCAAAATACCTACAGGGGCCTCCCTGGTGGTCTAGGAGTTAAGTCTCTCAGCACTATCACCACTATGACCTGGCCTGAGTTTGAGACCCAGGGAGTTAACTCACATATGGCACAGCAGACCTCTCCTGAGCTCCCCTCAGACTGCTCCCCTCAGCAGTAAATCCAGCTGTTCTGCTCCCCACTCTGTCTCTAGTGAATGCTCTTACCACGGTACCTCTGGCCTGCACCCCACTTCATCTATGCAAAAAGAATAGATGTAAATTAGTGTCTAATGTAACTAATTTACAAATGTGAATTAGTGTATAATGGATAGTCACATATTCCCTGACAACACTTCTGTATTAGTTTCTTAGAGCTGCTCTAACAAATTAGGTGTCTTGAAATGACTAAAATTTATTATCTCACAGTTGTAGAGATTATTCAAAATGTTGGCAGAGCTCTTTGAAGGTTCTAGGGGCATCTTCCTCACCTCTTCCTAGCTTCTGCGCTGGTAATGCCCCTTAATGTCCTTGGGCTTGTAGCAGCATCATTCTAATCCCTGCCTTCACTGTCACACTGGGTTCTGTGTCCCTGTCCCCATGCTTCACATGTCTTCAGAGTCCCTGGATCTACCGCACCCTAACCCAGCATGATTTCTTTCTGGTATGATTATACCTGTGAAGACCCTGTTTCCAAATAAAGTTACACTAAGAGTTACTTGGCTTTAGAACGTAAACATTTTTGGGGGGTAGGGATCAGGAGGTATAATCCAACACTAACTCCATTAACAACAAAAAAACCTAGCATCCAGCTCTTGCTCCTTAAAGCTATCCTTTACTGAAAGAACCAGATCTCCTTGGTGAAATGACTGATTCCAGATCTGGAATAAGGAAAGTACAAGATAATCTTGAGTCAAAATGTGATGATGTGCTAAGAAACATGGGTCATGGCAAGAGAAGACAGAAGCTGATGTGAGGGGTTCCACTGGCTCTTCAATTTGAGTGCCAAAAGAAATAAGCATAATATAGGATTATAATCCTTTGAGTAAAGTAAAAAATCATGAGTCCACGCAAGCAGAGATTAATAAATTCAAAGTTTGCTGAGGTGTAGATTATTTACATAGTTTCAATGCCCCTCAAAATACTTACTAATTACAATGAGGAAAATGTAACTTCACTGTGGAGAACTCCAGCAGAACCACCTTAATCAAGTGCTCAGTGGTTGTCATCAGTAATGAATCCAATCTAAATCTTGTGCCACCTGAGAGGATGCAAGAATATAGTGAGATTCTTGCCGACTGGCCATAGCTTGATCTTAACCATGAAGAAACAACAGGCAAACCCAACTGATGGATGCGCTTGAAGTTAGTGGCTTATAACTTTCAAAACTGTCAAGGTCATGAACGTGAAGGAAAGACAGGAAGTTTCCAAACCAAGGGTGACTACCTTAGACGCAAGGACTAATGGTAGTATGTGATTCTGACCATTTTGCTATGGAGAACTTTTTTGGGACAACTGGTGAAACTTGAAAACCTCTGAGGATTAGATGGTAGTGATGGATCAGTGTTGGCTTCCTGATTTTGATGTTTGTATTATAAGAGCATTTCCTCTTGTGGGAAACAAGACACCAAAGCATTTGGAGATGCTGAGCTATCTGTTGGCTAACTAGCTCTCAAATGACTCAAGAGAGAAAAGTTATTTGTACAGTATTTGCAACTTTTCCATAGTATTTGAAATTGTTTTAAAAAACAACCAGGGGCCTCCCTGGTGGCGCAGTGGGTTAAGCAACGCACTATGAAGCAAACCTCAGCCACTGCAGCACGAGTTCAATCCCTGCTGCCGGCCAGGGAGGGGACCCACATGGCGGGGCAGACCTCTCCTGCTGTGCCCGCTGCTCCCCTCAGCAGTGTGGTTCAGTCGGTCTGCCTGTTCTGCTCCCCGCTCTCTGTGGTGAATCCTTTCACCGCCCCTACACCTCTGGCCTGTACCCCAGTGCTTGTATGCATAAATAAATAAATATTTTTTTAAAAAATAAATAAATAAACAACCAGTATGTTCAAACCCAACTAAATTTTAAAAATACCATTTATGTAATACCAGTTACCTAAGCAGAAATCTGATAAAAATCAATCGTGGATACAGAGTTTGAAACACAGTGGATGACACGGACCAGCAACAAACCACCAACACTGCACAAGATCCCTTGGACCTGATCAGGCTCAGTCCATCTAGATGAGTGGATTTATGTGAAAATGAGAAATGACAGCTCCACGGCAGATTACATGCTTATGTTGAATATTTAAACATGACATTTGGAGGTGTGGAAGAGACAATGACTGCTATAGACATCAATGAGGAAACCTATGAAGAGATCTATAAATCAACAAGACAATATTCCACTGTTCTTTATCTGGGAAAATGGTGTACTTACTGCCTCGCCATTGAGAGTTGGCTGCAGCAAAGACTTGATCCTATGTGGAAAATGGGGGACTTACTATGATTGCTTCTTTACATGTAGAAGATACTCAAAAGAGAACCCTGCATAAATTTTTGCATAAAGAAATGACCAAGGATTCTACCATTCCTGAGGTGATTTTGCAGATAACTCACAAATTTGTAAGCTAAATGGCATTTTAACTTTTCTCCAGTCCTTACATATGATGTCACCAAGACACAGGAACCTCAGGAGTTAATCTGCTCCAATTGTTTTGTTTTTTTCCCCAGACACTATCTGAACTTTTTTCTTTAAATTAAATGTTTCCTTTATTTGTTAAAAAAAAATTATGAAAGCATATAGGTAAACACAGCAGAAGCATAAATAAACCTCCATATAATTTAGAAATGACATTATGTGGTAAAACTAAAAAGTCAAGCAAACAGACAATAAAACACCCCATCAGGATAGTGGTGACTCCTAGGAGCCCCTGGGGAAGAAGATGTGATAAAGAGAGACTCAGGGACTTCAGGATATAGATAATATTCCATTTCTTCAACATGCTGGTGATTACAAAGGTATTTGTCACTGTGCTTTATAATTCACACCCATAGGTTACATAAATCTAGTAGTAAGGAAGAAAACGTTATTACATTTATATTAGAAAAATAAGTTATGTACAGTTAACTATTTAAAACTGTATACATACATGCTATACAATGCATAAAGTTAGGAAGATACTGTCAAAACCAAAATGTCTTAGACAAATTTATGTTGAACCTATGTCAGATTTTACTAAAGTTGCTGACAAGGGATAAACATAAGAAATAAAAGTAAGCCCGTTCAGTGGAAAGTGGCTACTGTGAAAAGACAGGAAATACTCCCATGGCCAGAGTGTGTAAAATCCTGGGGAACTTAGACATTAAGTAAGAGGGGGCAGGCTTTGGGAGGAAGAGCAATGAAGGTGTTTGACAGCTGCAAAGCAGCTGCAATGCTCTGTAATTCATTCTCTACAAATCCTCAAACACCTAGCTAATAGCATCTGAAAGTGTGTGGGTCTTTTTATGTTGATACAAAGAAGCGTTACATTTAAAGTATAAATGTTTGAAAAATAAAGTTTGACTAGTAAAGTGAAAGTTTTTGTGATTCTCTTTAGTGTTCCTTCCTCTTGCTATATGGACATCTAAGGGAAAAGAGAAAAAAGGGGAAAAAGGCAGGAAGGTGGCTGGATCTCTCATGTTTTGAGCTGCTCTCTCTGGAATTTTCTCATTTGGTACCACCTTTTAACTGCTAAAAATTTTTCCCTCCCATATACATGGATCTTCTTTTAAAATTATAATATAACAATAATATCTAGGTGTTAAGAATTGGTGTACAAAATGCTCGTTGTGTGTGTACTAAATGATTTACGGCCGACACTGGATTTCCAACCACATGGCTTGGCTTCAGCACTGGTGATTATAGATGCGCCACTTCAGTGCAGGAAATCAAGCTGCTGATGTTAGTAATAATTTATCACCCCTGTGTTTGGGGTTGACTAGGGAAGAATGGCCAGTAGCCACAACCTGAGTGTCTGTGTGCAGCATAATACTAAGGTGTCTTTCACACTGGGTCTTTGGTGAGGGTAAAATATGGGACATGAGTATTCATAGGGTGCCGTAGGTTTCTCCAGAGAAACAGAACAGACTGTGGGTGCGTGTACGCATGCGCTTGTGTATCTCTGTGTGAACGTATTTATGTGCATATGGGCATACCTGTATGTATAGGTAGATATACACATATACATAGAGAGACCGGCAGACAGACACTGAGAGACTCATTTTAAGGAATTGGCTCGTGTCATTGCAGAGATTTGGCTAGTCCAAAAATTGCAATCATCAGGCTAGAGACTCAGGGAAGATTTGTAGTTTGTGTCTTCTTGCTTAGGAAGGTCAGCTCTTCAAATGGTTAGACCTATCCACGCAACTCTATGGGGAACAATCTGCTTTATTCAAAGTTTACGGATTAAAATGTTAATCTCATCTGAAAAATACCTTCCCAGTAGTATCTAGAATAATATTTGACCAAAAGGAGTATGTGACCTAGCCAAGCTGAAATATGTAATTAGCCATCACATAGATTTTGTACCAAAAGATGCTTTTCATTCTCAATTTGATAGGTCATATAGGGTTGTATGTTCTTTTCTGTGTGTACATTCTAAATTTTACTTTAAAAAGAGTAGAAAAAAAAAGCACAATAAACAACTTTATCAAGAAGACAATTAAGACAAATATGGAAAACGTTAGGAGTTCACAGGAGCAGATCTTTGGCTTTGACTGGGTTTCCATTGTGCTTACACTGACAGCTGTGTTACGGACACATAAGCTTGAGTTAACTGCTGTTGTGTTTGCTGCTCCACAGCATGAGAACCAGGTCTGTGTCCATGAGCTTTGCATTCTAGCACATGGCCTGGCTGATAGTATTCGCTAAATTGATACTTGTTGACTGGGGTTTTAAATTTTTCATTTTCTCTTTCAAATCCTGCTCATTGCAGCCGGTTTAGAAAACAAAGGAAATTGGGCCTCCCTGGTGGCACAAGGGGTTGAGTGCCCCACTGTGGGGCTTCTGCAGCCACTGCAGCCTTAAGTTCCATCCCCGGCCAGAGAGGGGACCCACATGATGCAGCAGACCTCTCCTGCCTTGCCCACTGCTCACCTCAGCAGTGTATTTCAATCTGTCTGCCTGTTTTGCTCTTCACTCTGTCTCTGGTGAAGCCTCTCACCCCTCTCCCCTGCACCTCTGGTCAGGTATGCATAAATAAATAAAATATTTTTTTAAAAAGAAAAATGAAATTATAAATAAGAAATAAACATCACCTGAAATTCCATCAACAGAGAAACACATTTTCTTCTGATTTTTACTGCACTTCCCAGAGGACTTTTCCAGAGCTGCTGATTCTCCCTGGAATCTCCATTTCCATCTTGAAGGTTGAGAATTCCATCAGCTGCTCCTGGGGCCCCAGGCTCTGGAGACCCAGGACTCCACTCCACTATTTCTGCTCTCGAAATGGAACACCTTGTGTTCCATGCCAAAAATTCCTACACTTATCTTGTTAGGAGACAGGGTAGTCCTGAATGGATTATGGGTGTGTGGACTCCAACCCCCACTCCAGACCATCAGTGTTCCAGAACCACAAATCCGATAAAATGATTATCGAAGAGTGGATTACTGAGACCTAAGGGTGGGGTTAAGCAGCCAGGCTGGCTATAAAACCAGAGGTGAGCTTAGGGTCCTTCTTACTGAGGAGCCAGACTCCTTCCTTCAGAGCCATCTCATTCGACTTGGAGCCAGCTCTCAACGCGCTATTGCTTAGATCTGGTAGGGTATTTGTGGATTTATATCCCTTTCTTTTTTCCTTTGGTGTTATTACTATTTTATTCCCCTTTCTTTCATAAAATAAAACGTGCTAATAACTTTTGCCACGTGTACCTGGAGTTGGAACTTTTAAGTCTTCTAAGCGCGCGGGTGAAGAACCCAGTGTAGGGAACCCATTTTATATTAGGGTTGCCCTGTAACAAGCCTTGGGCTCCCCCTTCCTTTGGGAGCCATTTCACTTCCTTTGGAGCCATCTCTCTCCACTCGGAGCCAACTCTCAACGTGCCATTGCTTAGAAGACCTGGTAGGATATTTACGGATTTGTATCCCTCTTTTTCCCTTGGTATTATTACTATTTTATTCCCCTTCTTTCGTAAAATAACTTTTGTCATGTGTGTCTGAAGTTGGGACTTTTTAAAAGTCTTCTGAGCGCGCGGGTGGAGGACCCAGTGAGGGGAACCCATTTTATATTAGGGGTGTCCTGTAACAATCTGAGGCTTCAGTTCTGGGGCCCTATTTTGCCATTTGCCCTGATGTTGGGGTTAGGCTGGGGTGCATTCAGCAGACACCCACACCCTCCATTTCTCTCCTCACACTTCCTGTCTTGGAGTGAAAAGTCTAGCTACATGCAGTTTGCCAGAATCCTTCCTGTTTCCCACAGGGACTTGATTTTGAACATTTACAAGCCAGCAATGAATTTTCTTTTTCTCACTTGTTCTGATAGGGCCACCTTTTGCTTGAGGCAGTAAAGGCCGATTACTTGGAAAGGTGAATGAGAAAAGGGTGAGTAAGGGTTAAGAGGGGGGGCCTCCCCTGGTGGCGCAGTGGGTTAAGCAGCACACTATGAAGCAAACCGCAGCCACTGCAGCACGAGTTCGATCCCTGCTGCCGGCCAGGGGTGGGRCACCCACATGGTGCAGCAGACCTCTCCTGTTGTGCCCGCTGCTCCCCTCAGCAGTGTACTTCTGTTGATCTGCCTGTTCTGCTCTCGCTCTCTGTGGTGAATCCTCTCACCCTCCCACACCTCTGTCCTGTACCCCAGTGCTTGTATGCATAAATAAAAATAAATCTTTAAAAAAAAAAAGGGTTAAGAGGGGATGTGGAAAATGGGGTAAAGATGGATAGCATTTCAAAATATTATCTTTCTATGCAAGTGAAGAGATCCAAACTATACCACAATGGCATAAAAATTATTTTGAGCTGAAGACATTTGAGAAATAACAGATACAGAAAAAGCTTTGTCTGGACCCTTCCTTATCTGACTAAAAGCAGAAACTTCTGGGAGTGAAACTACCATAAATCCCCTCTCCAGGGGAGTTTCATGACTTCTGTTGACCTTATGTAACAATCTCACTTATTGACCTTTACAGACTAACACTTACATAAACAAATGTTATCATGAACTATCTAATCTCCCATTTTGTTGACATGAAAGCCCATTTGTCTTTCCCAAAGAAACCCATTTGTTCTTCCCATAGGAGCCTTTCTTAAAAAAAAAAAAAAAAAAAAAAGGAGCCTTTCTGATCCCCTCCTTCCCCCTTAAAAAGTTCAGTAGAGGCCAAATCTCTAGTCACTGAGCCAAGAGGCTTTCTTTTTTGAGCTCCCAAATACGAAAAGTGAACAAATTTTGTCTTTTCTCTTGCTTTCTATGAGTTTAATTTGCAGGCCTCCCAACACTAACCCTAAAAGGGTAAAGAAAGTTTTTCCT
Source organism: Galemys pyrenaicus (assembly GCA_019455555.1). Taxonomy (NCBI): domain Eukaryota; kingdom Metazoa; phylum Chordata; class Mammalia; order Eulipotyphla; family Talpidae; genus Galemys; species Galemys pyrenaicus. Next base: position 1,892,067 of record JAGFMF010012125.1, on the reverse strand, counting down.
CCTCAATGCACGCAGTCATTTTAGAGTGTTTTTAAAATGTAGAATTTATGGACTCTTGCTTCTCAAAGGGATTCTAGTCTTAGAAATTCCCTGCAGTAATGGCCAACATATGAAAAAAATGTTCAACATCCCTCATAATCAGGGAAATGCAAATTAACCACAATGAGGTACCACTCATTTACTATAAGCCAGTAAGAATGGCACATAAGAAAAAAACTAGCAACAAGAAATGTTGGCAAGGATATGGTGAAAAGGAATTCTCCTACACTGCTGGTGGGAATGCAAACTGGTCCAACCCCTATGAAAAGCAGTATGAAGGTTTCTCAGACTACTAAAAATGGAGCTACCATATGACCCAGCAATTCCCCTCCTAGGGATCTACCCAAAGGACACAAAAACAGCAATTCAGAAGGATACCTGCGTCCCCATGCTTATTGCAACACTATTTATAATAGGTAAGACTTGGAATCAACCCAAATGCCCAAAAATAGGTAATCGGATCAAAAGATATGGTATATATACACCATGGAATATGATTTGGCAATCAAAAAAGATAAACTAATGCCACTTGCAACATGGATGGAGCTTGAAGGGATTATGCTCAGTGAAATAAGTCAGAAGGAAAAGAAAAATACTGGATGGTTTCACTTACAGGAGGAATAAAGGGATCAAGGGAAAAAATAACAACAGAGCAAAAATAAACAGACAACCATAAATTAGAGACATTCTGCAGGAGAGGGAGAGGGAAAGGGATCAAAACAGGAGGAAGAGCACAAAGGACTATGGTGATGGCACACGGGTGAATTGGTGGTGGGATTTCTATGGGGACTACACCTGAGGAAAGAAAGCAAATGAAAAGAAAAAAGAAATTCCCTGCAGTAGGGGAGTTTCTATTGAACCTCACAGTGATTTTCACAGAATGATTTTATTTGCTTAAAGCTGGGAAAGAAAAGTAATAAAGGAGGCCTGAGGTTCCAGGGAGCTCTGAGGCCAGCTCAGTCCAGGTCTCAATTCTAATCTTCAAAAAAGGACACTAAGAAGTAGACATTTGCACACATATCCTAGGTTAGGAAGTCCATAGACTGGCAGTATTACATCTGCTTTTTCCAATGCTTATCTATAATATAGTATTTTTGTTTTCTGTGTAGATGGACTCACACTTGTGCATTCTGTCATGCATCTTCATAACTTACACTATTTAGTAAATATTAATTTGTATTGTGAAAATGAATATTTTCCAGGCCATTAAGCATGCTCATATAGCCTGCATTCTGAGGGCTGCAGAATATGAGATCACATGAAAGTATCATAATTAGCTGTAATCAACCCCCTAGGTTTGAAGTCAATAAGGTTTTGAGATAATATTATCTTCACACTGAACATCTCTACACAGAAATATGTGTGCTAGTATTGGCACATGTCTGAGGGGCACCCAGGGACCCCAAACTGTTAAGGAGTGCACACTCTAAAAGTGGACCAGACAGCTGCAGCACAAATGCAAAGGGAGCTGACTCTTACTGTGAAAAATCTTTTATAAAATTAGTGTTCACAGAGAGAGAAGGAAGGATACTCATGTACCCCACACAATAAGCCAGATCAAAGAGGAAAAAAATTACACTCAATACAATTTTATAGGCATAAGTGTTTCAAAACAACCAATTAAACTTCAAATTAGTTTCCACTAACCAAAAATTATCTCAAACCATGCTTCCCAGAGGCTCTTGCACCAGTTCCATTATATTTCCGAGCTCAAGATTTCTATAAGCACAGTCTACACCAATTTTTATTCTCAGAGACCAAAATAAATGGACACAAAGGGGAAGACACACAGACATACAACAAACACACACAAAACACCCTTCGTTTTCATTTAAGCCACGTGACATCTTGTGTAACCGCAGTTTTACTCACATTTACAAATACACAGAGGTGTCTGATTCCCCACAAAAACAAGCATTAGAACTGCTAAAAAGTCAGTTCTGCTCACACTGAAATGGTCAGGTGGTTTGTTCACCTTCATGGGCAAATGTCCAGCCAAACAGGATCAGCCTGAAGCAGGGCTGCCCATGCCTAAAAGCTTACACAAATCTAAGGTAACCTTCCAGTGGGGAACTACAAGAAAGGAGTTAAGGAGGTGTCAAAGAGCTAAGATAGAAGAAGATACCACATCAAGATAACAGCTGCCATTGTCTCTGCCAAGTCCCTATGTGTCTCTCCTCTACCTGTCTCTTCTAAGCATCCTTCCCAGTGGTACCATGGTCAAGTTGGGCCACAGAAGCAAGAGCAGCCAGCTCATGTGCCTTCCATGTTATATTTTCCACTCGGTCTTTGTCATTTTAGCCATTCAGGTGGGTGTGTAAATGTATCTCCTCTAATTTGGATATGCATATTTTTATGTTTGTAGAAAATTCAGAAAATACAAGGATAAGTATAAAGATCATCTGTATCCTACCATCTGCACCCTACCCCCCATAACTTTATTGGATTTGGGGTATGTCCTAAGGTTCTACTTAATTACACCAGCGATGCATGAGATGTGTACAATGCATGAAAAGAAAACCCTCTTTTTTTCTGAACTGGGTTCATTAAAAAAAAATATATATTTTATTTGGGCTTCCCTGGTGGCGCAGTGCTATCAAGCTATCACCAACCATTGCAGCATGAATTTGATCCCAATCCCCAGCCAGAGAGCTGACCCACATGGCGCGGCAGACCTCTCCTGCCTCGCCCGCTGCTCCCCTCAGCAGTGTATTTCAGTAGATCTGCTTATTCTGTTCCCCACTCTGTCTCTGGTGAATCCTCTCACCATCCCACACCTCTGGCCTGTACTCCAATTCTTGTATAAATAAATAAATAAATCTCTTAAATAAATAATTTTTTTTTATGCATCCAAGAGCAGGGGTATAGGCCAGAGTTGCAGGAGGTGAGAGGACTCTCCAGAAACAGAGTGGGGAGCAGAGCAGGCAGCTCCACTGAAATGTACTGCTGAGGGTGTTAGGGGGAAGGGTAGTCCTGAATGGATTACATAGATGGGTTTGTGGACTCCAACCCCTACTCCAGACCACCAGTGTTCCAGAACCACAAATCCGATAAGATGCTTATCGAAGAGTGAATCACTGGGACCTGAGGGTGGAGTTGGGCAGCCAGGCTGGCTATAAAACCAGAGAGGTGAGCCTGGGGCTCTCTCTCTCTTCCTTTGGCGCCATCTCACTCGACTCAGAGCCAGCTCTCAACGCGCCATTGCATTCCAGTTCGGAAGATCTGGGAGGATATTTATAGATTTATATCCCTCTCTTCTCTTTGTGATATTTCTACTTTATTCCCCTTCTTTTGTAAAATAAAAACCCTTTAATAACTTTTGTCACGTGTGCCTGAAGTTGGGACTTATTATAAAAGTCTTCTGAGCAAGCGGGTGAGGACCCAGTCAGGGAAACCCATTTTATATTAGGGTTCCCTGTAACAAGGGGAGCAGAGAGCGAGGCAGGAAAGGTCTGCTGTGCTATGTGTGTCCCCTCCCTGGCCAGGGATCAAACTCAGGCTGTAGAGGTGATAAGATAGCTGCGGTGGCTGCAGAAGCTTTACAGTGTGGTGCGTAACCCCTAGCGCCACCAGGGAGGCCCAACTGGGTTCACTTTTTATTTTTATTATTTTTTTTTAAAGATTTATTTATTTATGCATACAAGCACTGGGGTACAGGCCAGAGGTGTGGGGGGTGAGAGGATTCACCACAGAGAGTGGGGAGCAGAACAGGCAGATCAACGGAAGTACACTGCTGAGGGGAGCAGCGGGCGAGGCAGGAGAGGTCTGCTATGCCATGTGGGTCCCCCCCCTGGCCGGCAGCAGGGATCGAACCCGTGCTGCAGTGGCCGCGATTTGCCTCCCAGTGCGTTGCTTAACCCACTGCGCCACCAGGGGAGGCCCTGGGTTCACTTTTTAAAATTGCTGTCAATTTGTTATTTTGGTGTCTAATTACAGTACTATTTAGCATTTCTTTTTTTTTCCCTTGTGAGCAAAATTTTCAAAAAAAGTTTTTATTGCTGAGGCCTCCCTGGTGGCACAAGGGTTAAAGTGTCAACACTATGAAGCTATCTGCAGCCACTGCAGTATGGGTCGGAACACCCCGCCAGCAAGCTGACCCACATGGCACAGCTGTCTTGCCCGCTGCTCCCCTCAGCAGTGTGTTTCAGTGGATCTGCCTGCTCTGCTCCCCGCTCTGTCTCTGGTAGACCCTCTCCCTTCCTCTTCCTCCTCTCTCAGCACCTCTGGCCTACCCCTCAGATCTTGTATGCGTAAGTAAATAAATAAATAAAAAGTTTTTATTGCTATTTGTATTATAGTTTCGGTACGTTGTTTCATTTTCTTGGATGAAATAGATTTAATCATCACACTGAGTAAGAATAACATTGAAGAAGTTTTCAATGTTAGGAATTCCTAATAGACCTGTGTAAACTCACAGATACGCAAACAGATACAACAGATATTATACCAGATATTATACAACTTTAAAAGGACATGTACTTTAATAATTTCTGGGTTTTTTTTCTCCACTAAAGCTTAATATTAAAGCATAATATTGGGGAAAATGTAAAAATTCATATAATTATTTCCATAAATACCAGACATGAATTCTTCATTGAAATTCTTCCCAAAAGCAATAGAGGTTGCCTCTTTAACATGACAAAAAGGCTCTACTGAAAACCAAAAGTAAAATTACATTTAATGGAGAAACATGAATTATTCCTCTTTGAAACAGGAACAAGACAAGGACACATTATCAGCACTATTTAACTTAGCTCTAAAAATTCTGACAAAGCCATTGAGAAGAGAAAGAAAGATATACATAAAGAGAGGGAAGAAATAAAGCTATCGTGTTTTGTAAATGAAGTGAAAATCATCTCAAAATTACTAGAGATCATAAATGAAGGCATCAAAGAAATAAGACATAACAAATTAACTTAGGAGAATTTTTGTATTTAAAGTAGTAGTCTCTAACCTTTGTTATTTCATTTATCCATTGTTTTATTCTTTAGTAAAGCTTTATAATTTCATTCCTATAGTTACTGCACATTTCTTATTAATTTTTTCACAAGTATGCAAATGTTTTTATAGCTATTGCGAATGAAATTTTTTGTCATTACAGTTACTTTCTTATTCTTCGATGTTTTAAAGGTGGCATTTATTATATGCAATAATTATAACATTTGAACTTATTTGGGATTATTTTTCATGTCAGTTTTTCTATCACTTACAAACATCATTTTTTACAACCACTGGTGATGAATATGATGATAAAATCTTGTGTAAGAAAGTTTAGATCTTTATTTTTCTGACTTTCATATTATTAAGTTGTTCCCATTAATCTATTATTCTTTTCTTTTGTTTTCAAGGTAGCATTTTGTGATATCTTGAGCCAGGTAACTGCCTGGGAGACAGATTAAGGAATTTGGAATTTAGGCTATAAAACAAATCACTGGTCCATGGTATAACACTAGAACAACCAATTATGAGATGGTCACAGGATTTTCATTAAGCAAGCCTTGTGATTTTAGAAATTTGTTGGGGGACTAATTAGGCTAAAGGCAGTACATTGTTCTGGTCACGTATTGCTATGGAACAGACCACCCCAAAACTTAGTGGCTGAAAAGGTGTTCTTGACTTTTTAAAGTATGTAAGTCTTATAGCCTCCGCTCAGAGAGCCCCAGGCAGAGGCAGGGACTAGATGAATGGCATAGAGAGTAAATCTTTTGACTCAATTAGGCTGAATCAATCTTGTCATTGAGTTCCCAAGAAAATTCAATTACAGGTCAAGTGTAGGAAGCCCAGTAATTGTGGCTTAAGCAGCAGAAATGACAGGTGATCGATAGAAGCCTGGGGATGAGTTTGACTTCAAAGCCCCCGAATCCATAATGGGAAGAACAGCCAGGAGAGTCAGAGCCTCATGGAACGGAAGAACTGTCCACTGAGAGCTGTGCCCCACCCAGGGAGAGACGAGCCAGACTGGGCTTTGGAAATGGCCCTGCCTCCCAAACCTGCCTCCTTGGTCACTGCCCTGACTGGAGACTGGGGGAGGGGGTTAAGGTGGGGAGGCACAGGGGCTCCAAGTGGGAACAGGGGCCAGTGGGGAGCCTCCAGGACCAGCATCGCCAGCCAAGTGCGGTTACAGGCGACCAGAAATTGTACTACTTAAGCCCAGGTCTGAGGCAAGGGCTGCAAGCAGTGGGCTCTGCAGAGAGTCAGAAGTCAGGGTGTGGGACTGGAGACAAGGCCCAAGGAAAAGCACCTCTCTCCAGGGATCCCTGTTTCCAGCTAAAGGATGTATGTGAGCTTCGTGGAAGTAACTGCTCTCTAGTGGCGACACAAATATTGCAACTGAGATTTTGTAACTGAGTCAAAAGTGAGAAACTATAAATAAAAAGGTCAGTAACTCCCACTGCTTTACAAAACCAAAAACAAACTCAAAATTTTGTGAGGCAAAACAAACAAACTGGAAATATAGTTCACTATAGATCTGTTCATAGGGGAAAGTGAGTAACGTGTACACGAGCTGGCTCTCATTTCTTCACGATTCTATGTGAATCAACAGTTATCTCAGAATAATTAAAAATAAAGCACAATGAAAAATGGTAAAGCTAAAAGGCACTTAAGCTGACGTAAATATCTGCAACACATGTCACACTCTTACAGAGTGTTACTAGCAATTGACAAGAGGAAGACCACAAATCTAACAGGAAAAAAATGAGCAAAGGACATCAAAGAAAATGTTAAAGAAAAAAGAGCTATAGTAAGTCTTTAAATACATGAAGTTCAAATTTCCTCAGGTGAGACATCCAAATGAACACTAGAGCAAGATACCATTTTTCTACCTAATAGATTAGTGGAAATCCCCTTATCTCAAAGATGGGCAGGACACCGCTGGTGAGACTTAGGGACAGAGCTCTCTTTGCATTTGTTCTCTGACAGAGCAGGGCCACTTCCGGGATAACAGATACTTGCATAAGACACAGACCTGTCTCACGGAAAATGCTTCCTCCTTCTAGTATCATAAAATAGAAAGCATGTAAATCTGCCCTTCTGTCAATATTGATTGGTCATGCTCCATGGGAACCATTAAAATTGCTCAAGCCCATGGGTTATTCATTTAGACCAGTTTAGAATACCTGGAGGACAAAAGGAAATCACTACTTTAGTGAAGGCTTTGTTTCACGCTAGAGCGCTGATGTGAACAGCCTTACACTCACTACTTGTTGCGTGCAGAATTGGGCTGCAGCAAAGCACACTCAGAGATGACCATGGGCTTTTCACTGAGTAATTTTGGATTTGAAAGACAATTATTAGGACCTCCTTGGTGGCACAGTGGGTTAAGCAACCCACTGTGAAGCAGACCGCAGCCACTGCAGCACGAGTTTGATCCCTGCTGCCGGCCAAGGGGGGACCCACATGGCGCAGTAGACCTCTCCTGCCTCTCCTGCTGCTCCCCTCAGCAGTGTACTTCAGTTGATCTGCCTGTTCTGCTCTCCACTCTCTGTGGTGAATCCTCTCACCCCCCACACCTCTGTCCTGTACCCCAGTGCTTGTATGCATAAATAAATAAATATTTTAAAAAATAAATAAATTAAAAAAATAAAGTGAGGGGGACCCAGGAGAGGCCTGTGACAACAGGGAAATGTTCTGCACGGGGACATGATCCGGGGATGCAATGGCTGCTCACCAGCAGGCTGTCTCTTGCCCCAGGACCAACCTTGGAACCACTGGAGGAGCCGCTGGATTCGATGGCCGCCTGTCTGCTTGGGTGTCATGAGAATGGCTTTCTATTGACCAGCAAAGAACTTCTGGGTTTATGGATGGCAGTTCCAAGGTGAACACGGTGTCCTGCTTGGAAGTCCACAAAAACTGACTGAAGAAGGTAAAAACAAATTTGCTTACTCAGCTGAATTGCGTGCATGTTTGAGTTTTATCAGTTCACAGGTGGCGGTGAAGGGCCAAGGCATCAGGCAGGCAGACGGTGCAGTGTAAAACTCGATTATTAAAGGGATGCTCATAAGGAGTGTGGTTAAGGGAAATTGCTACGGGAACTTAAGGGGTGCATTAAGTAGGGTATGTCAGTGCCCGCTAGAAGAGCTCCCTCCCAGGACTGGAGGTGATTAAAATTAGCAAGTGCGTTTGCTTGAGGTGTCCAGCTGGGTTCATAGTTATTCTGCAGCAAAGCAGAACATTCTTCTTGCACCCTCTGAGGCATAAAATGCTAACGAGACTGGTTCTATCTGCCAACAAGAAAGAGATAGCAGGGCTCCCTGATGGCACAGGGTTAAAGTCTCAGTGCTATCAAGCTATTGCCAGCTACCGCAGCATGAATTCAATCCCTGGCGAATCTCTCCTGCCTCGCCCGCTGCTCCCCTCAGCAGTGTACCTCCCTGATCTGCCTGTTCTGCTCCCTGCCCCGTCTCTGGTGAATCCTCTCACCCTCCTCCCCCACAAGAACCCCAGGTCTTGTACGCATAAATAAATAAAAATAAAACCTTAAAAAAAATACTTCAAAAAGAAAGAAAGAGACAGAAGAGACAGTAAATGGCTACAGAAGGGCCCTGGAAGGACTCAGCAGTCTGGGCTTTGCATATTTGGTGATAGATGCAAAAGCTTAAAATACTATAAAAGAATTGAAAGGGAAAATTAAAATACAAGGGATGTTAATACTCCTTATTGTATTCATGTTTCTCCATGAACAGTAAAAAAACAAAGAAACACAATCATCAGTTTATGAGGGCAAAAAAAAGGAATTGAAAGGGAAAACATGGCTCTAATTTGGTCTGCCATAGCGCATTTCTTCAGACAAGAGTCTTGGTTTGATAGTAATGTGAAGGACAATGGAAATGTCTGTTGTCTAAAACGGAAGATAAAGGATGATGAGTCAGCTCACACACCCTCACAAGTGGGCTCACATTCAATATAAGGGGCCCAGAGAGAGTCCCCATATATAGATTCCTCCACTTTTCTGGGGGATTTGAGGGCCGAGGAGGAGGGGAAGATGCTGGCACAATCTACAATTCTTTCCGCCTTTTACTTTCTTTTCCCCTATCTAGCTCATGGTCCCAGGACCCAGGTCCCAGGGCTGTCACTGTGGGTGCCAGAGACAGGGATGATTCCAAAAGAAAAGCCTGTAGCTCTACTTGTAAACTGGTAAGTCAGAATTCCCCAGGTTCGATGTCCCACTCTCTAGACCCTGTGCATGGGAGTGGGTCGGGAGAGGGCACTTGATAGAACAGTACTGCGAGCATGCCAGCTCATTCTGGACCAGCACAGTGGCTAGGTCCCCATAGGGTGTATATAAGTGGAGAGGAGAAAAGGTAGCTGGGTGCAAAGGAATAAATAAATGGACTACGCAATGAGGGAAATCCAGAATTATGCTGATGCCTCAAGAGAGACTCAGACCAAAACATTATGTTGCCTTTTTGATCAATTACGTGGGATGCCTGAAGGGGTGAATTCATTGGTTCCTGAGAGGAGTCCTGCTTTGGGAACTTGACACACCCAAGTGGCAGCCTGCAAACCCGAGAGGCCTTGCTCTGAGATACGTTGTGGTTACCTCATGGGATGATGGGCTGGGCCAGTTGTTAACAGTGTGACTGGACTTTGGTCATGTGCTAAAATCTTTTGACTCCTATTTTTCAGGTTTTGTCTGCTGCCATACTGTCATTGTGGTGATGCTGACCTTGTTAAGAATCGATTACCTTATGTAAACAGGTCTGAGGAAATGCTGACATGATGAGAAGCCCCAGCAGCATGGAGCCACTACAAAGAAAGGGACAGAGGTCCTCAGCTGAAACCCAGCCGAGCTACTCCTTTATTGTAATTTCAATAGGATTTTTGGGAAGGAGAGGAGATAAATAGATGTTTAATCGGTCATGTTAAATTCAGTTCTTTCTGCATTCTTAACATGCATGAAAATTTCCTCCCACCTCCTTTTATACTCAAGAACTCTCTCTGCACAGAGGCTCCTCCCAGACGCCACATACCCAGGAGCTGGGAGGTTTGGGTTAACATCCTCATTCTCCAGTGCTTCTTTGAGAAGCCTGCGGTTCATCCCCCGGTGAACGCGCCACCCACTCCCCAGCAATCCCGCCTTTCTCCAGCGGCTCTCCCCTTCTCCTTCTGGTGACTTGTACATCCCCACGATCCATCCAGCACTTTGCCTCTTAGTTCCCTGGCCACCTTGTGTCACATGGACACCTCCCTCCGTCACTCCTTCACAGGACCAAATGCCAAATGTTTCATCCCCCCGAGTCACCAGCCCAGCACCGCCTGCTCACAACAGCCGGCGGAGGGGGCTCTCCTGTGTGAAGTTGACCTTCCAAGCTGTTGTCTGAGCCCCTTGCCCACCTCATTCCACCTCCCTTGGGTCGTCACCCCATGAGGACTGCCCAGCACCCACCCCCTGCTCAGCGTCAGTGGTGTAGCGGTGATCACATTCGCCTGACGTTCTCCTAGCTTCAAGAAGCAGAGCCTGCTCAGTCTGCAGCTCCTTCCATGCTGCCCCGGGAGTCCATGTAATCTGGGTCAGGCTGGCTCCACCCTAAGCTGCATGTGACCCTGACCTTGCCAGTCCATCACTTTGCCAGGTGATTGAGATGCTGAGAGTGGACACCTGACCGAAGTCAAGCCAATCAGACAAGAGACTCAACTCCTGGAATGTTGTTGAAGCCATTAGGTAAGCGGGTCTTTGCTCGAGGAGGTTTGCGTGTGGGAGGATGGGAAGCCAGAGTTGCTGCAGCCGCAGCTCCGACAGGAGAGGAGGGCTCCGCCAGGAGGAGGCCAGGGCGAAGTCAGTTCCCTGACGCTCCCATAAGCCCCTTTCCTTGAGCTTTTTGCCTAAACGTGTTAGGTCTCCTTGCCTCGGCTGAGTCTGTCAGGAAAATGTGGTTTAAAGTGGTAAAAGAAAAACACAGGGCCTCCCTGATGGCGCAGCGGGTTGAGCGCCGCACTGTGAAGCAACCGCAGTACTGCAGCACCAGTTCAATCCCCAGCCAGGGAGCGAACCCACCTGACGCAGCTGACCTCTTGTCTGGCCCGCTGCTCCCCTCAGCAGTGTACTTCAGTTGATCTGCCTGTTCTACTCCCTGCGCTACCTCTGGTGAATCCTCTCACCTCCCGCGCCTCTGGCCTGTACCCCTACTCTTGTATGCATAAATAAATAAATCTTTAAAAGATTAAAAAAAAAAAAAAGACAAAGAAACATTTCTCCGAAGAAAAAAACTATCTCCCTATCTTTAGACACAGCCTACAGCTCCCCCTGGTGGAAAGAACATTGCTTCATTTCCATTCTCCACATGCGCCCTTAATCTAGGTTAATATCCAGGTTAATTTGGAACTTCTTTCCTAGTTAAAAAAAAAAAAATATATATATATATATATATGGAAATACACACATACAATTTCTGTTCTTTATAACCCTGATCAGAGCCTTTACCCATGAAACGTCATAGTTTAAAACTATAATCCTAACCAAAACATTTCCCCAAGTCATGCAATCACGCAGTGAATTTAGAATGTGCCAGGCCATGAGGAATAATTTTTGTAAGTATATATAAAAAAGGAAGACAGGAGAAGAGAAACAGAAAACGGTAACACACTTTTAAAATCCAGTCAAGTATCTCCTGGGGAGGGGCTTCTGGTTTCAAGGACTGTCCCACACACTTGTCTCTCTTTTCTTTCCACATCCCAGGGAGAGGATCAAAGAGAGAAATGCAACAAGGGTGGGGATGGGGAATCCATTTCAGAAAACAAAACTGGGAGAATATCAGCAGCAGAGCTCTTTGAGGAGATGCTGGGTTTTCTCCTTTGTGAGCTGTCAAGCAGCCCTGAGCTGAGTGCCACCCACAAAGGAGGACTCCCCTGGGGAGGTGTGAATGTCTCCCACAACGCACAGCAGAGCCCCAGCTCTGAGCCAACAGCCTGTGTGGGGGGTGAGGGATCATCTTCCCAGGCCTGAGGGGTTTTCAGCTGTGCTGCCCTTCCTTCCTCACTCAGCCAGTGGGGGACCTGCTGAGTGCAGGAGTGAGTGGGTGCAGCACCCCAGCAAATTCCTGGGACCACCTCACTACAGCCATGTCCAGTTACTTGGACCGGATGTACATTAATGCCCCTGAGATCAGCTGCTAGAGCCAGAGGAGGGGAAGTGGCAATGGTGCCCCGCTCCCCTGGGGCTCCACAGAGCAGTGAGCGAGCAGCTGAGGTGCCCTCGGGTCTGTGCTGCACTGGCCCAAGTAGCACCTGCAGCCCCGGCCTTTTCCTCGGTGCTCTGGTGACTGGTCTAGTCCCTGCAGGGAATGTGCCCCTTGCCGTCTCTGCTCACAAAACACCCAGAGGACCTAGAGCCACAGTGCCAGCCCACCGCTGTGCTGGGTGGTACTGGGGAGGGGAGGGAGCTCCACCGAGGAAGCAAAGATAACTCGAGTCCAAGGAGCCTCCAGTCATCATCTGCTTCTACTGCCACCCCTGTTTGAAAACAGGCATGGGAGAACCATCTCTCGAGTGAGAAGCATCCGCATCCTAAAATAGGAAGGGTAATTTGGAAAAGAACAGCTCCAGTGGAATGCAGGAAAGAACTATAATTAAAATACTCAAGTTCTCAATAACATCATGACAGAACATTGCATTCATTAAAAACCACCCCAGTACACGAAAGGTGGGGTGCACACACAGTAGGGTTTTATTCAGTCATAAGAAAGGATGAAATGTTGAAACGTGATATAAGTATCCTGTGAGTGAAATAAGGCAGATTTGGAACAAATATTGTATAGTTCCCCCTGCACAAGGCACCCAGGACTGTTTGTAGAGACAGAACATAGAATGGAGGTGGGTGGTGTCTCAGGGAAAGGGAATTTTTGTTTACTGGGTGCAAAATTTTGGTGGTGATAATGAAAATTTGGGGGAGTCTACATTGTGGTGATGGTTCTACAACATTGTGAATTTAAGAATGATTGAAACTGTAAATTTTATGTTATGTGTATCTTATTACAATAACTTCCCCTCCTAATAAACGAAACTGTTACAGAAAGAGAAGCAGTCAGAGGAAGACGTTTTAGAGATTCAAAACATGATGACAAAAGCAAAAAACTCAGTTGAAACATAGAAGCAGAGAACAATGGCATGGACGCTGCTTTTAAAAACCTTGTGATCTAGGAGGCCAGTCAAGGGACTCCTGTGGGACATTTGTGAGGACTCTCTTTGGGTTTATGATTTCCCTCCTTGGTAAGTCCTATTTCTCAACAAATCTGGTTCTTATACAAAAAATAAGGCCTGTTAACATGAAAGCACAATGTTCATTCCACAGGATAAAGAAAACAGTCCTTGATCTCAGGGAGTGCCAGAGACTGAGGTGCCTAAGAGAAGAGAGGGGAGGAGGGGGGCAGGCCAGCTAAAAGAGACCTTAACTTTTCCTCTGAAGGAAGCTAAGCCTGACTCTTCGGGACCTGGGGGACACGGAAAGGGGAAGAGAAAGGGGAGTGTCCAAGAAATCAGGCTCACGTGTTCTCGGTTTCCCTTCTTGGTTTGGCATTGGGGAACCTTGACATGGCAGGACCGTCCAGATGAGTATGGGGGTGCTCGTGGACACAGGCTGTGCTGTGCTTCTATTCAGGACAAGCTCCTGAGGCAGCTGTACCCAACGGGGATTTGAGATGAGGCAGAGGGAAGATGGGGGAGAGGAGGTGAAGTTCACTCAAGCCCCCTCTGATTCAGGATGATACAGGACCCCCCCAGCCTGACTCAGTGAGGAGAAACCCACCTGCTGAGAGGACCCAGAGCCGGCTGAGGCCTGGGATGGCAGAGAAGGGTCATTGATGGCTGTGGGTCTAGAAGGTCAGCAGGTAGCAGTAGATGCCACCACATGCCGATGAGACCTGTCGCTCCCAGCAGACACCAGCCAGAAACCACGCCAGGTCAGCCACGTGGGTCAGGAGCCAGCTGAGACTAGCCGTCCTCCCCACCCTGCCCAGTTGCCACTTTGGGAAAAGAGATGGAGATTCCTTTGGGAAAAGGAAAGGACAGCTCTCTTGAGAAGATGAACTTGGAAATGACATTGTACTCCAAAAGGAGTGTCTTATCTGGAGGAGACAGAGATTCCACTAACTGCCGAGTTAATGTGCTTTCTTCTCTTGCCAGCTTGAGAAAGGAAGGAAGAAAAGATCAGTCATGAACATAAAGCATCTCCCTCGTCTGCACATCTGAGCGTGTGTGCAAATTTACAACCCTGCTCCATAAACATGAAGCAGCATTGAGAACACAAAAAATGGTAAAACATGATAAACCAGAGACAATGGTGAGAAAGGAAACCAACAATACATGTGGTTAAGTCTTTAAGTCTTAACTGCTGTTCTTGAACATTTAAGAAATTTCGTTTTAAATGCGATTAGAAAGTCATAAAAACAGAAAAGATATAATATTAAAAATAAAACACAATATTTTTTTAATCTTGAAATAAAATTCTACAATCTAGACTCTTTCAGTTGTCTAAGGATGGGTTGAATGTAGACAAAGAAAACTTTCAAAAACAAGCCAAAGTGAAACCCACAATGAGGTATCACCTCATACCTCTCAGAATAGCTATTATCAAAAATACAAGAAATAACAAGTGTTTTTGAGGGTGTGAAGAAAAGCGAAAACTGTGCACTGTTGATGGGAATGTAAGTTGTACAACTGCTATGGAAAACAGATTCCTCAAAAAGTTAAAAATAGAACTACCATATGATCTAGTAATTCCATGTCTGTGTATTTATCTCAAGGAAACAAAATCCTATCTCAAAATATACCTGCACTTGCATGCTCACTGAAGCATTATTTATAATAGCCAAGACGTAGAAACAACCCAAGTGTCTGTTAATGGATGAGCAGATAAAGAACACGTGGCACACAGACACAATGCAGTATCTCCATAAAAAGAAGGAAGTCCTGCCATTGATGACCGATCTTGAGGGGGTTATGTTAAAGGAGACAAGTCAAAAGAGAAAGCCAAATAGATATGATCTCATTGACGTGTGGAATCTTAAAAATTCTGAATTTAGAGATACAGAGAACAGATTTGGTGGCTACCAAGGGTGGGATGAGAGCTGAATGACTGTTTTTTAAAAAAAAAAAAACAAAAAACACCAGAGAAACTTTTGAGATGATAGAATGGTCTGTATCTTGATTGGGGTGGTGGTTATAGGATGCATACTTTTATCTTTTTTTAAAAAAGGTTTATTTATGTATACAAGAGCTGGGGTATAGGCCAGAGATATGAGGGGTGAGAGGATTCCCCAGAGACAGAGTGGGGAGCAGAACAGGCAGATCCGCTGAAGTACACTGTGAGGGGAGCAGTGGGTGAGGCAGGAGAGGTCTGCTGAGTCATGTGGGTCCCCTCCCTGGCCGGGGATCAAACTCACTGCTCTGGCTGTGGATGCTTCATGGTGTGGGGCTTAACCCCTTGCACCACCAGGGAGGCCCCCATATATTTATCTTAGCCCTATCACACCACACATTTAATTTGGAACATTTGTTTGTGAGTTATACCTCAATACATTTGATTTAAAGAAAAAAAATCACAACTCTCTGTCTCCTACCTCTGTAGGATGCAGGTCTCCTTAAGGCTCCCCCTTAGCCTGGCTAGTTGGGCCTTCCTCCCAGAGTGGCAGTCCCAGAGCATTCCTGCTACTTGCATGGCATTTTGGGTTCTTTTGATTTATTTTTTATCTATTCATGCATACAAGAATTGGGGTATAGGCCAGAGGTGAGGGGGCGAGAGGATTCACCAGAGATTGAATGGGGAGTAGAACAGGCAAATCTACTGAAATCCACTGCTGAGGGGAGCAGCAGGTGAGACAGGAGAGGTCTGCTGCGCCATGTGGGTCAGCTCTCTGGCTGGGGATTAGGATCAAATTCATGCTGCAATGGTTGGTGATAGCTTGAGAGCCCTGAGATTTTAACCCCTGCAGCAGCTGGGAGGCCCACATGTGGCTTTTACAACCTCGCCTGAGAAGACATATAACATCACTTTCGCCATAATCATAAGCCCACCTAGAGTCTAAGGAGGAACATCACTTCTCAGTGGGAGGCATCTCAAAGTCTCGCTGTGTCATGAGGGATACTGTGGCCACGTTTAGAAATTCAGCTGGACACAGCCTGCCCTGACCACAGTCCACATTCCTCCCACATGAAAGTGTACCCCCTCCCTCCCACAAGTCCCTGATAAGGTAAGCGTTAACCCACTGCGCCATCAGCTTGAAGAGAACCAAGGGTGCTGATGCAGATGAGGCTGGTTGGGTGAGGTTCGCCCACTTTCTGCAGCTCTCAGGATACCTGTCCTGGCTTTAAAATAATTCAGGGAGGTGGCCAAGGCTTCTGCTTGGAGTCCAACGTCCTAACATTCCCCGGCACTCCTGAACACACTCTGCGTGTGCTAAACGAGGGGAACCAAAACTTCAGCAAACACTCAGACTCTTCCAACACTAGCTGTGGTGGCGCCGCCTTTTCCTCTGAAGCCTCCTCCCAACAAGCTGTTTCCACGACTTCCTCATCGCCCCTCACTGCAAGATCCCCCTCCGCTCCTTCTGTACATTCCCCTGGTCAACCTTACAGCATTATTCCTTGTTAAGTTCATATTTTTATTTTTACTTTTTAAAGATTTATTTATTTATTCATACAGTGAACTGGGGTACAGGCCAGAGGTGCGGGGTTGATAGGCTCCATCAGAGACAGAGCGGGGAGCAGAACAGGCAGACTGACTGAAACACACTGCTGAGGGGAGCAGCGGGCGAGGCAGGAGAGGTCTGCTGCGATGTGGGTCACCTCCCTGGCCGGCAGCAGGGATCGAACTCGTGCTGCAGTGGCTGCGGTTTACTTTATAGTGTGTTGCTTAACGCACTGCGCCCCCAGGGAGGGCCCAAGTTCATATTTTTAAACATCAGCTGATCAATATTTGGGAGGCGGGGTCACACAGTGGCCCTGCCAGCACCCTTACTTCCCATTTTGGCTACATCCTAGCTTCACCATTTAAAACGTATTTATTTCATGGGAAATGGGAAAATAAGACTACTGAAATCACACATTCCATAAATTGTTACAATTGACACAAAGAAGAAAATTTTTATGGAGGAAAGGATGTCCATAGGATTTTTTAAAAATATTTTATTTATTTATCACACAAGAGCTGGAGTACAGGCCAGAGGCGTGAGGGATGGCAGTGAGAGGAGGATTCACCAGAGACAAAGAGGGGAGCACAATAGACAGACTGACTGAAAGACACTGCTGAGGGGAGCAGCGGGCGAGGCAGGAGAGGTCTGCTGTGCCATGTGGGTCCCCTCCCTATGGTGAGGGGGACTGGGGTGGTGGTAGTGGGGTTGCTGGGGTGGTAGAGGTCTGCCTCACCATGTGGGTCCCCTCCCTATGGTGAGGGGGACTGGGGTGGTGGTAGTAGGGTTGCTGGGGTGGTGGTGGGGGATTGAACTTACGCTGCTGTGCTGCAGAGGCTTCGCAGTACAGCACTCAACCCGCTGCACCACCAGGGAGGCCCATCACCACCTCCTTCTTATAAGGATGCTTGTGATGGTATTTGGGGAGGCTCTGGGATAATCCAGAATTATCTCCTCATCTCAAGATCTTGCCATTATAACTTTCAAACAGAGGCACCCTACTTAAGGAAATGAAATAAATCTATTCCCAAGAACATAGGAAACTCAGGTACACCTATATTTAAGGACACAAAATGTGTCCAAGTTACATTACTAAGAAAAAAACAGAAATTAATAGACAGCAACCAGTTAGGAGATATAATAGAAGATCCCACAAGAGCAATTAAAGGATAAAATACCCTCTAATAAACTTAGCAAGAAGTAGATCACACCTATGTAAAGTTTAAAATATTACTGGAGGGCCTCCCTGGTGGCGCAGTGGGTTAAGCAACGCACTATGAAGCAAACCGCAGCCACTGCAGCACAAGTTCGATCCCTGCTGCCGGCCAGGGAG
>JAGFMF010012125.1:1769845-1874023 GCA_019455555.1 Galemys pyrenaicus | reverse complement strand
CTGCTCCCCACTCTCTGTGGTGAATCCTCTCACCCCCCCACACCTCTGGCCTGTACCCCAGTGCTTGTATGCATAAATAAATAAATCTTAAAAAAAAAATAAAATATTACTGGATACAGAACTACACTTGCATCAACATGTAAGTCATATTCTTGCATGGAGATTCAACAGCATAAAACACAAATTTTCTATAAATTGATTTATAAATCTAGCCTAATAACAAAGTACCAATGCTTTTTTAAAAACTAGACAAATTGATTATAAAGCCCTCATTTAAAAATTAATGCATGCAAAAAGCTGGAAAATTCTAGAAAAGAAAAACAATGAGACAGGAGGTGAATCGTATTTTAAAACACTACATGGAGGACCTCCCTGATGGCACAAGGAGTTAAGTCTCAATACAATGAAACTATCTGCAGCCCCTGCAGCACAAGTTCGATCCCCAGCAAGGGAGGTGATCTCTTCTGTCTCACCTGCTGCTTCCCTTAGCAGTATATTTTAGTCAGTCTGCCTCTTCCGCTCCCCATTTATCTCTGGTTAATCCTCTCACCCTCCAATCCCACCCCTCTGGCCTATACCCCAGTTCTTGGACACATAAATTATAAAAAAAAATTTTAATAATAAAATACTATATGGTACTGGTTCATCTTAGACACTGACCAGTGGAAGTGAAAAGAAATAGATGCAGATACATTCAGAAATATCTAGGAACAATTCAATGAGTAGCAATAGAACACTATGAGTCAGGCTGAAAATAAAGATGCTTCAATTTGTTTAAATTCCAAGAGATTTAAACATAAAATGTGAAACTATAAATTCTTGAAAAAAAACACTGGGAATTTTCTTTATAACCTGTAGCAAGATCTTTTAAAAATAATGATTTAAAATCTAAAAAGCATTTTAAAATTTAAAAGACATTTTAAAATACACTTGGCAAAAATACACTCACATCATAAGCAACCAATAAACACATAAACTGGGGTGGAGGGCTTCCCTGTTGGCGCAGTGGGTTAAGCAAAGCACTATGAAGCAAACTGCAGTTACTGCAACACAAGTTCCAACCCCTGCAGCTGGCCAGGGAGGGGACCCACATGGCGCAGCAGACCTCTCCTGCCTTGCCCGCTGCTCCCCTCAGCAGTGTATTTCAGCGGATCTGCCTGTTCTGTTCCCCACTCTGTCTCTGGTGGATCCTTTCACCCCCCCCAACAACTCTGGCCTGTACCCCAGTTCTTGTATGCATAGATAAATAAATCTTTAAAAAAATAAACTAGGGGGAATTGAGAATTATATTATAAATGCATAATTGTCCTAACATTTAAAGAAAAATCTTTAAAATTTCTAGAAATCTTAAGGAAAAGACCTGTAGTTCAATGGAAATGTAAGCAAAAGATACAAACTGACAGTTCTCTGAAAATGAGGGTGGGGGGTGAGAGTGGGGTCCACCTGTAGCTGAAGTTATTTATAGTAGTTCGATTTAAATACAATTCTGCCTCTGGTAGGGCTAGCAGAAGGGCTACTTTAAGAGCTGTCCTTTATGTAAGAGGACTGGTTTTGCTTGAGCACGCTGCAGAATGAACACAAAATTAACAGGCAACAGATAAGAAACATAGACAAGCTCTAGTGTGGTGGCTGGGAGGCAGGAGCCGTGTGGTGTTTGGAAACCTTGGCACGGAGACCAGCACAGATTTAAAATATTCCACCCCTCTAATATAAGATAGCAGCTGTGGAAAGGAGTATGACTGTTCCTCAAAAACAAATCACAAGCACAGAATTAACATAACTTCAGGCAATTTCACGTCTGGGTATTTACCCAAAAGAATTGAAGGCAGGGACATCAGCACATCCCTGTTCATAGCAGCCCTATTCACAACAGCCAAAAGAAGTAACCAGGGTCCATTCAAGGATGAATGGCTAAACAAATGTGGTATGTGCATATAATGGATATTTATTATTCAGCCTTAAAAAGGAAGACCATGTTGACATGTGACTACGTGGATGAGCTTTGAGGACACAGTTAAATGAAATAAGCAAATCACTGCATGAATTTACCTAGATTAGTTATATTCATAAGAATCACAGAAGTTAGCAGGGAC
Organism: Galemys pyrenaicus; assembly: GCA_019455555.1. Taxonomy (NCBI): domain Eukaryota; kingdom Metazoa; phylum Chordata; class Mammalia; order Eulipotyphla; family Talpidae; genus Galemys; species Galemys pyrenaicus. The sequence continues at coordinate 1,871,930 of JAGFMF010012125.1, read as the reverse complement.
TGTGGGGAGGGGGCAATGGAGAGTTATTGTTTAGTGGGTATGGAGTTTCATTTTGGGATGATGAAAAAGTTTGAGAGATGGATAATTGCTAATTCTTAAATTGTGTTAAATTGTGCACTTAAAATGGCTAACATTTTTCATAATATAAGAATATTTTTAAAATTCCACTCCTTGTCCCTATCTAGTGTGACATTTTATCCATTTATCACCTGATCCATATAATTTATCATATATGATATATAAGGAATATAATATATACATATATTTTTTTAGAACTACTTGAGGGTAAATTACATGCATTATGGTGCTTCACAGCTAAGTACTTCAGTGTGTATTATGAATAGAAATATGCTCTAATATGATAACAGAGCAGTTATCAGCTTCATGCATTTACATTAACAAGATACTGTTATCAAATCTCTTGTTCATATCCCAGTTTTGTTAGTTGACACATTTGATGTTGACGTGTTTTGTAGCATTTATACAATTCTATAAATCCTACAACCTTATAGCAGTTTTTAAATCCTATGAAACAGGGAGCCTCCCTGGTAGCGCAAGGGGTCAAGCACCGCACCATGAAGCATCCATAGCCACTGCCCCATAAGTGCGATCCCTGGCCAAGGAGGAGAACCACAGACCTCTCCTGCCTTGCCCGCTGCTCCCTCAGCAGTATATTTCAGTCAATTGCCTGTTCTGTTCCCCTCTGTCTCTGGTGAATCCTCTCAACCCCACCACCCTCCATCTACTTATGGCCTGTACCCCAGTTCTTGTATGCATAAATAAATAAATCTTTAAAACAATTCTTATAGAACAAGATCTCAAACAAGATGCAGGCTTTGCTCTTGTCATGTCTTTAAGCTTCATTTCATCTGTCTTTGTCTTTTATGATATTGACATTTTGGAAGAACATAACCCTCTTCCTCCTTTTTTTCTGTAGGATGCTCCTCATGTTATGTTTATCAGTGTTTTCTCACGACTAGACTGAGTGTTGCACCCCCTGGCACATGGCACAGATGCAGAGAGTGCTGCACTGCACTCCATTGCACCGGTTCTGTGGTATCTCCACACAGTGTTGTGTCCTCCTTGGGGTATCCAGTCTGTTCTGGAGGCGTAAGATATCCATCCGCCCCACATTAGCTGCTTTTGATCACCTGGTTAAAGTGGGGCCCGATTTCTTCACTGTGTAATTGTCGCTTTTTATTTCTTCCCTCCTTTCCAACTTGTCAGCTATCTATGGGAGCCATTTTAAGATACGCAGATATCCTTTAGTGTCTGCAGCCATCTTGCCTGACTCCATCTTTGCCACCGTGGTTGAAAAATGATTCACAAAAAAATTTTTCACTTTTGTTTTTGTGTATATATTTACCTAGATTGCTGTGTAGTACATGTTAGGGATCTAATTCTACCTACACCACCACCCCCTTCCCATATGGCAAACTAACCGGCTCCATTGGGGGAATAACTCATTCCTTCCACTGATAAGAAAGGTCCACTTCTTCACTGAATAAATGTCCATTTTTGTTGGGTATATTTCAATCTCTCCAATCTGTCCTGTTGGTTTATTTGCCTAACCCTGAGTTGATACTATAGCATCTTAATTATTATAGCTTTGTAATAATTTTGATACATGGTAGGGCAAGAAGCCCATCGTATTCTTTAAAATTGTCTTATCCTTGTGTCCACTTACACACTTACCCAATCCATGTAGGATTGGGTAACGCATGTCACAGGGCATTTTCACAACAACCTTCAGAGAGACTAAACAACATTTCCAGGGGCCTCCTTGGTGGCCTAGAGGTTAAATCTCAGTGCTATCACTGTGATGGCCTCAGTTCCATCCCCATATCAGCACAGCAGCCCTCTCCTGTCTCGCCCGCTGCTCCCCTCAGCAGTGTGTTTCAGTCAATCTGCCTGTTCTGCTCCTCACTCTGTCTCTGGTGAATCCTTTCACCCCACCCCCTACCTCTGGTCTGCGCCCAGTTCTATGCAAAAATAAATAAATAAAAATCTTTAGGGGAAAAAAAGGAAAATGAAGATTAAAAAAAATCCAAGGTCACAAGGTCAATAAGGAAGAATGTGAACTCAGGTCTGCCCAGTGCCAGAGCTCTTTTTATTATCTTTTGGGTTCTGTTTTCCTAAGGCCAAGGAGATGGTTTCCTAGGCACAGAGAAGCCGGGGTCAGAGAATCAAGCATGTGCAGGTGAGAGAAGAAAGATTTGGGTTTGGTCTCTGAGGTACAGACTTTGCCCACCAAGGGACAGGGCTTGGACTTGGCTGGTAGAACTGTAACAGTAATGGTAAGTTGGGGTGGAACTGAGGGCACCCCCACCCAGGTCTGGTCCACCCACAGGTGTCTGAGCACATCTTGGCACTTTCCGGGCAGAGCAGGGGTAGTGTGGCAGCCGGCTGAGAGGACGCTCTGTCAGATGCTTTTAAACCAGGGGTTATGGGGGGTGAGGAGGGGTGCTCTGTCAGATGCTTTTAAACCAGGGGTTATGGGGGGTGAGGAGGGGTGAGAGTTGGGAACCAATGACGGGAAAGAATCTGGTTTGCTGGCCAGCAAATCAAGACAGATCTCACCTCAGGGAGCCCCATCCTCCACCAGCCCCTCCCTGCCCGATTAAGAGATCCTAATCAGCTTGGGTGAGATTAAGGGCTCTGGCCGGCTGTTTCCACACCCACGCCCAGGACCCGGCAAAGGAGACCTGTGGGGAGGCATCTAAAGGAGGATCGGCCCTGTGACCCCTCACCCCGGCCCCGGTGAGTGGCAAAGGCCCCGCCACACGGATTCCAGATCCCTTCTGCCCTAGACAAGCCACAGAAGGACGTGGATATGTCCCCATCGACCCTTACGGTTCAGATGAGTGGGCAGGACAGACACTGGGGGAGAGGGCAGCTGCGGCGTGAGGGGTTGAGGACGCTTGGAAGCCAAGCCCTGGACCTCCACACAGCCGTCCAGGCCCGCGGCGTCGGGTGGGTTATCCAAGAGGAGGCGCGCCAGGGTTGGCTGGGAATTAAGAGACGGGGCTTCGCAGAGCACTCGAAACGAGCTCTCGAGCTCCCGGGGGTCTCCTGCCTTCTTTGGCTGTTCCCCTTACAGAAGCTGGCGATGGCCGCCTGCGCCCCCGCGCGGTGGGCTCGGTCCCCACCCGGCCTCTCCCGACCCCTTCCCCGGCCCCGGCCATCGCTGGGGCTCCTGCCGCCGCCGCTGCTGCTGCTGCTGCTGGTCCAGCCGCGCGCCGCCTTCTCCGCAGTATTCACGGTGGGGGTGCTGGGCCCCTGGGCTTGCGACCCCATCTTCGCTCGCTCCCGCCCGGACCTGGCCGCCCGCCTGGCCGCCGCCCGCCTGAACCCCGCCTCTGCGCTGGCAGGTGGCCCTCGCTTCGAAGTCGCGCTGCTGCCCGAGCCCTGCCGGACGCCGGGCGCGCTGGGGGCGGTGTCCTCGGCTCTGACCCGCGTGTCGGCGCTCGTGGGGCCGGTGAACCCCGCAGCCTGCCGGCCTGCGGAACTACTGGCCCAGGAGGCAGGGGTGGCGCTGGTGCCTTGGGGCTGCCCCGGGGCGCGGGCGGCTGGCACCACGGCTCCCGCCCTTCCGCCCGCCGCCGACGTCCTCTACGCCTTCCTGCGCGCATTCCGCTGGGCGCGCGTGGCCCTGGTCACTGCCCCACAGGACCTGTGGGTAGAGGCAGGACGTGCCCTGTCCACAGCGCTCAGGGCCCGGGGCCTGCCCGTCGCCCTGGTGACCTCCATGGAGCCGTCAGACGTGTCTGGAGCCCGGGAGGCCCTCAGAAGGATCCAAGACGGGCCCAGTGTCCGAGGTACGCTTCCCTGCAGGGTGCACGGAAGTCGGTGTTTCCACCCCAGACCTGCGCTCCAGACCGGCTGGGTGGTGAGTGGAACCTCTGTATCTGCAGCAGTGATCATGGTGATGCACTCGGTGCTGCTGGGCGGCGAGGAGCAGCGTAGCCTACTGGAGGCCGCAGATGAGCTAGGCCTCACGGATGGCTCCCTGGTCTTCCTGCCCTTCGACACACTCCACTACGCCTTGTCTCCAGGTCCGGAGGCCTTGGCGGCCCTGGCCAACAGCTCCCAGCTTCGCAGGGCCCACGATGCCGTACTCACACTCACTCGCCACTGTCCCCCGGGAGGCAGCGTGCTGGACAGTCTGCGAAGGGCCCAAGAGCTCCAGGAGCTGCCCCCTGACCTCAATCTGCAGCAGGTAGATGCACCAGGGAGGAGGCAAGAGGGCAGGGGATAGACCACCAAAGCAGGGATGGAGGTAATGGGAGAGGAAGATAAAGTCTAGGAGAAAGAGGGTGGAGCCAAAGTTTAGAACAAGGAGGAACGGCAGTGGGATGAGAGATGCATGAAGTCAATGAGAAAAGACTTAGATCAGGTGAGTGGCAGATGGAGTCCATGGGAAGCAGGAGGACTGGGCCGATGGGGAGAGAGCTACCCGCAGCTCTACATGTTCTGGAGTTTCCTGGGTAATGAAGAGGCTTGGTCTTGCACAGGGACATGTGAGTGTGTCAGGACTGCTTCCAGAGACTAGGCAATGTGCCTTCTCCAGTCTGACTGTGAGGTTCAACTCTAATGAGCTTTACCCTGCCACACCTCGTGCGGTCCACTGAAAGTAGACCCACCCCAGCACCACAGCATGCAGTCCACAATAAACTGTTGGTGTTAAGAGAACAGGAAGGAGACCGGATGCAGACTCAACCTCCATGTCCAAACAGAGGTGTATCCTCTGGAGCTTCATTTGTCTGTCCATCATTATGTTTTGAGGACTTTGACATTTGTAAGGAGCAGAAAGTCTCTAGGTGGAGGTGGTTATTTTCATAATCATTTAGATCCACAGCTTATCCCCAACAACCTGCTAGTACTCAGGAGGACTCTGTAGACCCAGAATTCCCATTCAGACCATCTAGTACCACCCCATTCATAAAAGGGGGACTAGTGACTACAAAAACGAAGGGAATTTAGAGGTCAGTGGGCAGAGAACTTAACACCACTCAAAAGGAGCACATGAGAGGGCTGTGACTCCAGGGGCACTGAAACATTTCCCATAATGCCATTAATCTCCCCCAGGAGGATTTGAGGAACCAGTACTTGGGAGGAGGGAACGGTCAATACACCCAGAAACTAGAAGGCCTTAAAGGGCCAATGAAAGTACAGCAAGTACCTGACTAATTATGGGCAGTGACCCTAAGGCCTGAGCCCTCTGCTCTGCTCCCCCAGGTATCCCCTCTCTTTGGCACCATCTATGATGCAGTCTTCTTCTTGGCCAGGGGTGTGATGGGAGCTCGGACTGCTGCAGGTGGCCACTGGGTGTCGGGAGCAGCGGTGGCCCGCCATGTCCAAGATGCCCAGAGGCCTGGCTTCTGTGGGGTCCTGGGAAGACCCGAGGAACCCCTTTTTGTGCTGCTCGACACGGATGCAGCAGGGGACTGGCTGTTTGCCACATACCTGCTGGACCCCACCCGGGGCTCCCTTCACTCCGTTGGGACTCCAGTGCATTTCCCTAGAGGGGGACAGGGGCCTGGGCCTGACCCCTCATGCTGGTTTGACCCAGATGTCATCTGTAATGGAGGTGAGGGCAAGCACCTCAGCTCCTGCTGGGATAGTCCCCATAACCCTCCACAGAGTAGTGACAGCGAGTGAACTCTCATCCTCTTGCTCCGCCATGAGGCCTTCCTGTCCCCATCAGACCTCCTGTCTGCGCGGGTCTCCTCCCTGGCTGAGTTCCCAAAACCCTCTGAAAACTTTCAAGCATTCCCAAACACTCCCCTTCACAGAACCCATAACCTTTCCCTAGATCCCCTTCCTGTCTTCCGTCCCCTTTCCTGGAGTCTCCAGGATTTGACGTAACCTCACACCTCTGTAGAGAAGGTGTGCCCCCTCGGCAAGGTCCTCAGTCTCCCTTCTCTCCCCGCTCCTGCAGGAGTGGAACCCGGCCTTGTCTTTGTGGGATTCCTCCTGGTGGTTGGGATGGGGCTAACGGGGGCCTTCCTAGCCCATTATGTGAGGTGAGTAGGAGACAGGTAAGTAGGGGGTGAAGTTGGTTTTCCATCTGCTGGAAATACAATCATGTGCAAATAAGGCAGGCAGGCCCAACTCAAGAGCAAAAGAAGGAAGAACTTATTTGGAGGAAGGGAAATACTCTGGTGGGCCAGCAGAGTCCCAGGGCTGTCTGGCACAGAGGTAGCTGCCCTTTCCCAAGCCAACATTGCCCCATGACCTCTTATGCACTTTGGTCCCCTTTGCCGAGACGACCTGCCTCCCCCACCAGGCACCGGCTGCTGCACATCCAAATGGTCTCTGGCCCCAACAAGATCATCCTGACTCAGGACGACGTCACCTTCCTCCACCCGCCAGGGGGCAGCTCTCGAAAGGTGGGCAAGGCAGAGAACTGGGGACACAACTGTCTTCTCCCTGGACATCTGGTCCCTTTCCCAGGACACCCTCACCAGGGAAGGCCTGGTTTCTGCCTAGGTGTGTCCCAGGTCTGAGATCTGGGATCAGCGCCCTCTTGTGTGCTATAAGCATAACAGCCCCTGTCCTGGCTACTTTTCTGGGGCTATGTGACGCTCCAACAAGAAAACGAATGCAGTATGTTTGTGTTAAGTGTAAAGAGCACCTGGAAAGCAAATTCTTGATCACCTTCCCTAATTAACATTCCTTTCCCTCCCCTCTTTAGTTGCCAGAGCTCAACTAGGACTCTGACCCTACAGTCTGTTTTGACCCCTTGTGCTGACCTGTGCCCTCTAGGTAGCCCAGGGGAGTCGATCGAGTCTGGCTGCCCGCAGCACATCAGACATTTTCAGTGGCCCCAGCCGACCCCCAAATAGCCCCAACATTGGCCTCTACGAGGTAAGCCTGACCCCCTTGAGGGCCCAACCCCTTGTGCTGGTCAGCCCATCCCATCAGCTAGGCTGAGTTCTACTCCTGGAGGGACAATGAGAGGAGGGGCACTCAGGTCCCCAGCAGAGAAGAGGCAGCCTATTTAGGGAGCCATGCAGTTGTGTGCAGGAAACTGGGGTAGATGAGACCCCAGAACAGATCTATTCCTCAAAGCATTGCATCAGGGAATCCGCTGAGCTCCAGAATTTCCCCTTGGCCATTATCCAAGTGAGGGCTCCTCAAAAGCCAATCACTGTGGCCCAGAGGCCTGAGCTGGTGGGGAGCATGATGCTCTCCGAGGCTACGCCCTGCCCTGTTGGGAGCCCCTGGCCTTGCCACCTCAGCCTGACCCAAGCCTTCTGATTACTAAAGGATGCTGCTGGGAACCAGGACGGGCCTCCCTGGGAAGGACTGAGGCAGAGGGGCATCGGGATGGGGCCTCACAGTCACAAAAAAGACCTGTCCAGAACATGAGTTGTTCAGGATGAAGGCTTTCCAGATGGGGCTTTCCTTGACTCAGGCCAAACACATGTCATGGGCCACCTAGCACTTCTGCCCAATTCAGGTCAGACTCGAGAACAACAAGCCTTCCAGGTGAAAAGAAAATCACAGAAAGGCATAAGGACACTACGGTCAACAGATGCGATTGTACTTGGATGGGTGGGAGGTGATGAGAACAGATTCAGAGAGCTGAGAGGGAGCTCAGCGGATCTAGAGGGGCGCACGGGATTTGAGCTCCTGGGTGTCGGGTCACAGAGAGTGCCAAGGCTGCTAGCATGTCACCTACACCCTCATGGTTTTCTCAGAGGGCACTGTTGTCCTTTTGCACAGGTTGCTCTTCATTGTGCGGACTGCCCTGTGAATGCTCCATGTTTCTCATGTGACCCTTTCCATTAAATACAGCTCCCTTGTTTTGTGGTAACTGAAGATGTCTACACATTTAATTCTGAATGCTCTTTGGGGGTCAGTACCAAGCCCTCAGAATTTCTTTTGAATCTAAATCCCTTGCCAACAGACAAGGCTGGCTATATAATTTTCAACATTTAGGGCCAAATGAAAACAAAGAAGGACCCCATGAGCTGACCTTATCAACAGCTGGGGATACTGAGGCCCAGAGCCTTAGAGGGGAGATGCCTTACTCCAGTTAGCCTGTTCTACCCAGAATCCTGATTCCCAGCACAGTCCTTTCAGGTCAATGGGTAGTTTTGTGCATTGCCGTGATTTTATTTATTTTTTTAAAGTGATTTATTTTATTAATGCAAACAAGAACTGGGGTACAGGCCAGAGGTGCGGGGGTGTGTATGAGAGGATCCACTAGAGACAGAGTGTGGAGCAGAACAGGTAGACTGACTGAAACACACTGCTGAGGGGAGCAGCGGGCGAACAGATGTCTGCTACGCTATGTGGGTCCCCTCCCTGGCTGGGGGCAGGGATCGAACTCGTGCTGCAGTGGCTGTGGTTTGCTTCATAGTGCGTTGCTTAACCCACTGTGCCACCAGGGAGGCCCCAGGCCTGTGATTTTAATGGTAACAGCTAATTCACAGGACTATTGGTGAGTGAGTACATCTGGGGGGCATAGCAATAGGGCCATGCGCATCACCCTCAGGGGTGGGCCCTCCTTCAGCTGTCTGTGAAGTGGACTGGCAGGCATGAAGCCCCTTGCACCTGATGCGCTTGTCCATGGAAAATGTGTCCTGGAGCAGGGGCCAGTGGAAATGAGGAGACTCTAGGGCTTTTCCCATCATGGGTATCGATCACTACTGACCACTACTGACCGCTACTCCCATTTGTCTGTTCCAGGGAGACTGGGTTTGGCTGAAGAAATTCCCAGGGGATCAGCACATGACTATTCGCCCAGCAACCAAGACAGCGTTCTCCAAGGTGAGAGCTGGGCCCCTGACCTGTGATAGGGTGCCTATCAATTCCTCCTTCCTGGCTTTCTCTCTGCAGCCGGGTACAGCGCCAAGCCCCAGTGGGAAGAAACCAAGAGGTCTCAATGAAGTGTCCTCTCCTCTCTGAAGCAAGTTTCCTATTACTCGCTCTCATCATACTAGTTCTTTTCTTGCTTATTTATTATCTGCTTATTTATTTTGCTTGCTTATTTATTATCTGCCTCCCTCTCTTCTCTGCAAGCTGAGTTAGGGACTCCCTCTGCTGTCTGTATTGTGTTTCCAACACCCAGCACAATGCCTGGAACAAGGAAAATTGGCAAGGAAGCTGGAAACTGACTTATTCTGGTTCTTTTCAAACACAAAGCCTCACTCCCCCCAGTACCATGCAGCCATGGCCTGGTCTCCTTTCCCACTGTCTCTGCAGGAACTCTGGGTGTCCCCTGCAGAACGACTTATGTGGACTACGTGTCTCGGCCAGTGGACTAAGTAACCCTTTAACAGCAGGTGTTTAAACTGTAAAGAAGCCCTTGTGGACTGAAGAAAAGCTAGAAAGGGCGCCCGCCTGTCACCCCCTCCCCAGCATGTTCAGGTGGTGAGGGCATCACAACAAGCCTGTTAACCCTTCCCTCTCAGCTCCGGGAGCTGCGGCACGACAACGTGGCGCTCTACCTGGGGCTTTTCCTGGCGGGCAGAGCAGACAGCGGCGCCAGCGGCGCGGCCCTCGGGGACGGCATGCTGGCTGTAGTCTCGGAGCACTACGCCCGGGGCTCCCTCCACGACCTCCTCGCCCAGAGAGACCTGAAGCTGGACTGGATGTTCAAGTCCTCCCTCCTCCTGGACCTCATTAAGGTGTGGGGGGGAAGAGGGTCTGGGGGGAAGACAGAGGAACTGCGAGGGCTGAGGCTGCCTCTTACCCGCCCTTTCCAGGGAATGAGGTATCTGCACCATCGAGGCGTGGCTCACGGGCGGCTGAAGTCACGCAACTGTGTGGTGGACGGGAGGTTCGTGCTTAAAGTCACTGACCACGGCCACGGGCGACTGCTGGAGGCGCAGAGGGTGTTACCGGAGTCTCCCAGCGCGGAGGGTAGGGTTTCTCAGTGGCCTCCGGAGCAGAGGAGCCCCTCTCCGGGATCCCCATTATTTTAAAGTCTGCTCCTTTCCTTCCGCCCTCCTCGCTGCATCACACACTCACTGGAGGCAACTGCTGCTGCGGACAGTCTTTTGGCCTCTGAGAGGAGAAGGCCGGGCTCCGGGACCGGGAGGCCAGGCCTGTTAGGGGGCAGGACTTGTACCTGAGGGGCGGAGCCCGTGCCCGTGCCTGGGAGTCCGCTTAAGCGGGACTTGACGTAAGGGTGGGGTTTGTACCCAAAGGGGGAGTCTTTCCTGGGCACCGCCTTGAAGGGCGGGACCTACTGGTGTTTGTAGGTCTTTCTACAAACTCTCAGAGGGCTGGGCTTTCTCTGAGACCCGCTTTTGGTTTCCGACGGTTTTTCCCGGGAACAGTTACAGGTTACAGGGCTAGGCTCGGGGCTGAGGTTGGGGGGTGAGGTGAGGGGTGGGAGGGGTTGGTGGGTGGCGTGGGCTTTCATGTAAGGATGGACGTTTGTCCCCAGAGTCCCCAAGGCCTTCCACGTGCCCTCGCCCCCTTTCTTGTCCCCAGACCAGCTGTGGACAGCCCCAGAGCTGCTTCGGGACCCGACCCTGGAGCGCCGGGGAACGCTGGCCGGTGACGTCTTCAGCCTGGGTATCATCATGCAGGAGGTCGTGTGCCGCAGCGCCCCCTACGCCATGCTGGAGCTCACCCCCGAGGGTATGTTCGCCCCGTTTGTCACTTGGGATTGACAGGCACCCTGCTATTAAACAGAGCCAGGGCATTCATAGCCTTAGCGTTCTGAGGCTAAGATGAAAACTACCCGACCCCCCTTTAAGCTGGGGTGGGAAGCATGGGGTGGTGGGGCGCCAAGCATCAGGACAGGAAGGCGGCTCTTCTTAGTCCAGATCTCAATTCTTCCGTCCTGATCCTGGACCCAACTTGCTCCCTCAGCCAACACGGTAGTCCCCAATCTGGTTCTCAGGAGCCCCAGGGAGAAAGCAGTGCTGGGGGAAGTGGAGAATAGAGCAGTGGGATCTGGCTCAAATCCATGTTGTTTATCTAGAGGACACAGCAAGCTACTTGGTTACTCGAGCTCTCACTTTTCTTAGGCGTAACAAGTGTTAGTGTCTCTGCCCATCACCCCTTAATGTCCCCTGCCCCTAGGGCTTAGGGTCCTCCTGTGACTCCCAGCAACCCCTTTCCATAGCACACTCTCTGGCCCAATGAAACGCTGATGCTTTAGAGGGCCCCTTTCCAGTCCCCCCAACTTGGATTTCAACAATCAGGCCAGAGTCAGAGGTGACGTCACCTGGACACCACCTCTCAAGTGCTCTCGTGCCTCCAGAAGTGGTGCAGAGGGTGCAGAGCCCCCCTCCGCTGTGCCGGCCCGTGGTGACCATGGACCAGGCGCCCACGGAGTGCATCCAGCTGATGAGACAGTGCTGGGCGGAGCAGCCGGACCTTCGGCCCTCCATGGATCGCACCTTTGACCTGGTCAGGGGCTGGGGTGGGGCAGGGGCTGGGCATGTCAGCTGCCTGGGGAGGCTGCAGGAAAGAAGCTGTCAGGACCTCACTTTCCAGGCCTGATGACTGGGGGGTTATTGGAGGCAGAATTAGAAGGGGCCTGGGGAGGCCTTTGGAGCAGAAGATGGTAAGAGAAATGACTAATTCAACTCAAATAACATTTATTGAGAACCAGCTATGTGCTTGGCCTAGTGTGGCAGAAAGACCACCTTGGCTTGGGTGGGGGGGTGTGGGGAGTGGTAGGGGGGGAGGGGTGGGGATAGGGAAGGGCGCTGGCCTTGGAGATCAAAAGCTGGGCTAGTTCTAAGTCTTGTAGAACCAGGAGATGTGAGGAGTGGAGTCCCTCTTCCCCTGTGCCTTCTAACAGTATCTGAAAACACAGTGGCCAGCCCCCTGGGGTGCTCAGTGAGTAGAAGATGAATGGAGGGGTGAGGATCAGGCGCAGTACAGGCGCATGAAGGGCGTATGGCAGCCCAGGTCTCTGAAGCCTCAGCAGCTTCCTCTTCTTGCTAGTTCAAGAGCATTAACAAGGGCAGGAAGACCAACATCATCGACTCCATGCTCCGCATGCTGGAGCAGTACTCCAGCAACCTAGAGGACCTGATCCAGGAGCGCACGGAGGAGCTGGAGCTGGAAAAGCAGAAAACAGACCGGCTGCTCACACAGATGCTGCCTCCGTGGGTGCAGCGGGGACGCGGGTGGGGAGAGCAGCGGGAATCCGGCCCTGAGACCTCATGGCCTGCCGTCCCCAGGTCTGTGGCTGAGGCTCTGAAGATGGGGATGCCTGTGGAACCCGAGTACTTTGAGGAGGTGACACTGTACTTCAGTGACATTGTGGGCTTCACCACCATCTCGTCCATGAGCGAGCCCATCGAGGTGGTGGACCTGCTCAATGACCTCTACACGCTCTTCGATGCCATCATTGGCTCCCACGATGTCTACAAGGTGGTGTGCAGGGAGCTAAGTCCTCCTCAAGCATGTCCAGTCTCCAGCCCGGGCCTTTCTATTAAGCCACCTGCCCTAGGCCACTAGCCCAATCTCCTTCCTTCCCCTGATCTCTCCTGCCAGTCCCTAGCTCAGTCCCCCGTCTGGAACACCCCCTAGGAGCGCCAACCAACCAACCAACCAACCCGCCCCAGTTTAGGCCTCCTGACAAGGCACAGTCATTGTGCCAAGAGGGGTGCTCAGTACTGTATTCCCAGGTGGAGACTATTGGGGACGCCTACATGGTGGCCTCCGGGCTGCCGCAGCGGAATGGGCAGCGCCACGCTGCAGAGATCGCCAACATGTCCCTGGACATCCTGAGTGCCGTGGGCTCCTTCCGCATGCGACACATGCCTGAGGTGCCCGTGCGCATCCGCATCGGCCTGCACTCGGGTAACTCCAGGCCCTCCGGGGCTCCCGCGCATCTCCCTCCTTTGGGCCCACCACCACACTTCCTAGTGGCCTCCTGGAGGTGGGAGGAGGGGCGTGTCCTGAAGCCGCCTTTGCGGACCAGGCGGGTATGTTTGAGAGTGTTTCTTTGAGAAACTGGTAGAGGTGTTTTTTGTTTTTTTAAGATTTATTTATTTATGCACACAAGAACTGGGGTACAGGGAGGTGAGAGGATTCACCAGAGACAGAGTAGGGAGCAGAACAGGCAGACTGACTGAAACACACTGCTGAGGGGAGCAGCGGGTGAGGCAGGAGAGGTCTGCCATGCCATGTGGGGCCCCTCCCTGGCCAGCGGCAGGGATGAACTCGTGCTGCAGTGGCTGCAGTTTGCTCCATAGTGCATTGCTTAACCCACTGCGCCACCAGGGAGGCCCGGAAACTGGTAGAGGTTATGGGGTGCTAAAGTTCCCCAAGGACCTAGGTGCCGCTCAGGTACCTACTCCACACGCCTCCACAGGCCCGTGCGTGGCAGGCGTGGTGGGTCTCACCATGCCCCGGTACTGCCTCTTTGGGGACACGGTCAACACCGCCTCTCGCATGGAGTCCACAGGGCTGCGTGAGTGTGATGGCAGTGGGAAGGGCTGGAGAAGGTGGGGCAACCTTGGGCGGCTGGAATGCGAGAATGGACAGGGAGTAGGACTGCAGGGATGAGTCCCAAGCCCTCGGCGTTCTGGTTGTCCCAGCCTACCGCATCCACGTGAACATGAGCACTGTGTGGATTCTCCGCGCTCTGGAGGAGGGCTTCCAGGTGGAGGTGCGAGGCCGCACGGAGCTGAAGGTGAGGCCGGGTCTCGCCCCCTGCTCCACGGGGCCTAGAAGACAAATCTGCACGCCTGACCCTGGGTATCCCGGTTCCACTTAACCCTGGGGATAACCTCCCTGACCCCAGCCCTCCTTGGTCCACCCTCTCGGGTTTCTTCCCAGGGCAAGGGCACAGAGGAAACGTACTGGCTGGTGGGCAGACTCGGCTTCAACAAGCCCATCCCCAAACCGCCTGACCTGCAACCAGGGTGAGGACCCCGCATCCGCAGGAGGCCCTTACGGAGCACAGCCCGTCAGTCCCTTGAGCCCTTCTCCTTGCCTTCTGCCCTGTGTCTAACCCGCCAGACCCCCAAATGGGGAGAAGTGGTCTTGTCAGCGCCCTAGCACCCCCTCCCTGAGACTACCTCGCCCCGCCTTCCTCAGGGCCAGCAACCACGGCATCAGTCTACTGGAGATTCCCCCAGAGCGGCGCCAGAAGCTGCAGAAGGCGAGGCCTGGCCAGTTCTCCTGAAAGTAATAAGGGGCCCCTACAGGTGCTACCCTCCCCCCCACACAACTACCAGTCTTTCCTGTAAGGGGGCTACACACCTCTGGGAGATGCTTCCTGAGGGACAGGTGCCTCTTCCCCAGCATGAGGGCCTGGTGCAGCTGCAGAACTTCCCGCCCAAGCCAGATGTCCTGCTTAAGTGAGCCCAGGCTGGGGGAGTACCCCCGCAGGGATGCTAGTGCTTTAGGTCTTGGAACCCCTGTGGCCATGACCTTCTGCAACCTCCCTCTCACCCCTGCAGCATCAAGCAGGCCCCTTCTCCAGGCCTCCCAGGCTGTGCACTGTGCAAGGACTAGAACTCTAGAGGGCAACATTCACCAAGGCCCAGATGAGTGCTGCCTCTGGAGTCCTGCTATAGGAGAAGCCCCCGCCTTTCAAAGACTAATCCACGACCCTCCCCTTCCAAGGTGACCCCCACAGCCCCTTTCCAGCTTTCCTTTGAAACATTTCATTTTCCTACAGGATGATTCGAGGTCCTTCTTCTGAAAGTTGCTGCCATAGATAACTGAAAGTCTGGTTAAAACCAGTGACTTCTGTCCAGCACTGCCTCAAAGAAAGGATTTGGGTCTTTACAAGAGCTGGCTGCAAACCAGCATGTAACCTTGGGAAAGTCTCATGCACTCTCTGGACCTGGATTCCCCCATGACAAAAAGAAGAGTAGACTTAATGGAAACTGGTTTGCCTTGAGATATAGGGCACTGAGCATGTGGGCCCGGCCCCCATGACCCTGAGCCCATCAGGGAATGGGGGTGGGAGAATCTTCATTTTCCAGGTCTCTCATGAAGGAGGAGGAGCTGGGATTGGGTGTCCCAGTGCCAGAGGTGGTAGAGCCCTTGTGTTCCACCATAGGTGTCACGTGACCTGAGAGCCAGCACTTCTGTTGAGTCTCAAGTCTCCTTCCCTTTCCATCCCCTGTCAATCAGAAACTGGCTCCTTCCCCTGTGGCATATGGAGGTAACTGGCCAATGCAGAGGAAAGCTTGCTTTAAGGCTTTGGGGAAGTGTGAGTAAATAAATGGCACCATCTCTTTATGACTAGAACACCCACAGAGTGGCAGTATTCTCTGTGTAACGGGGTGCTGCTGAGCAGACAACCCAGTCTGTAACAGCATCAGTCCACTTCCTGGTTAAGTCCCCAGCTGAGATTTCTCTTGTGGAACTCTGAGGTGCCAGAGCTGGGCCTTGCTGCGTTTGCTCCTGAGCGACCTCCGCCATCCCTGCAGAGTCAGCCCCAACTGCAGGCACCCAGGCTACCCACAGGTACTGATGCCCTGCCCCTAGAGGTGTGCAAGCAGAGCTGAAGACGTCATTGATCAGGGAGAGTGTAGTCCTGGGAATACCTAAGTGGAAGGATAGACCACATCCTCCCTATGCAAATGTGATTTGGGGACCAGCATCATCTGGGACATGATCTGGGAGCTTGTTTGAAATGGATATTCTCAGGGGCCTCCGTGGTGGTGCAGGGGTTAAGTCTCAGCACTACCATCCCTATGGCCTGAGTTCAATCCCCGGCCAGGGAGGGACCCACATGGTGCAGCAGACCTCTCCTGCCTCGCCCGCTGCTGCCCTCAGCAGTGTGTCTCAGTAGATCTGCCTGTTCTACTCCCCACTCCTCACTCTGTCTCTGGTGAATCCTCTCACCACCCTAACCCTCAGAACTCTGGCCTACAAACCCAGTTCTTCTATATAAAGTAAATAAACAAACAAATAAATAAATCTTTAAAAAATTAAGAAGTGGAGATTCTCAGACCCATATTTATTGAAACAGAATTTACATTTTATTAAATTCCCTCTGAGGAATTTAATTATTTTTTTAAAGATTTATTTATTTATGCATACAAGCACTGTGGTACAGGCCAGAGGTGCGGGGTGGTGAGAGACTCCACCAGACAGAGTGGGGAGCAGAACAGGCAGATGGACTGAAATACACTGCGGAGGGGAGCAGCGGAGCGAGGTAGGAGAGGTCTGCCTGTGCCATGTGGGTCACCTCCCCAGCTGGGGGCAGGGATCGAACTCGTGCTGCAGTGGCTGCAGTTTGCCTCATAATGTGTTGCTTAACCCACTGAGCCACGAGGGAGGGCCCTGAGGAACTTAATTATTAAAGTCATTATCTAGTCAGGGAGCTGACCCACATGGCACAGCAGACCTCTCCTGCCTCGCCCGCTGCTCCCCTCAACAGTGTGTTTCAGTGGATCTGCCTGTTCTGCTCCCCGCTCTGTTTCTGGTCAATCCTCTCATCTTTGGCCTAAACCCCAGCTCTTGTATGCATAGATGAATAAATCTGTAAAAAATAAAGTTTCCAAATCATGGGATTAAATAATACCAGGATCCTTAAAATCTCAGACCTTCTAAGATTTCATAAAAGACAAACTAATCATGAAACTTGTTTTGTTTCACCCATGGGATGGTTTTGTTTTTGTTTTGAGCTAACATTTAAAAATCAAGAGATGCCATATCTTAAAACCGCCAGTTAATTTCCGTCTTCTCTTGCAATCAAAAGCCCCACACAGGGGCAACTGCTGGGTTTCTTTCTGCTGGAGCTATAGAGCCACGGTCCCCTCTCTCCAGGGTTTCACTTTTCATTTCTCATGGCCGACACCCCTCCCCCAGGACTCCACATACCAAGAGTTTCTGAACATCCTTTATGTATCTGTCTGGTGCCTATAGGCATTTGAGTCAGAACTCCTTGAGTAGCTGATGTTAGAATTACAGATGCTCCTGTAGGTTACTCTGTCTGACTGTGAAACCCACAAGCTTAATGGTCTCCCTTTCCTTCCTAAGGCAGGAAAGGAACAGATGAAAAATTTAAAATCCAGCACTTGTAGGTTCTGGTTACTTAAAGTGGTTCTGCTATGGTGAGTAATTTAGTGCAATTAAAAACACATTTTTAACAGAGTTTGGCGATGATGAATTAAAGAGCCTTTAAAACCTTATGCACAGGCACACACTATTTTTAAAACTAGCTGCTGCTTAGACATCTTTCTCAGACTTCCTCTGCGCTTAGGTCCCAGGGACCGAGGGCACATTCTGCAGAGCTGGCACCCATGGGACCTGCCCTGCAGATGTAGCAGCTCTCTCTCCTCTGCCTCATCCCTCCCTCTCCACTCCACCCCACCCCACCCCTCCCCTTTCCTCCCATCCTGCTTACGAGGGGCCTGGGGGTAGTTACTAGCCTGTGATTCATGGGAATCTCAGGGAAGAGTCCCTAGGGTTAAGCATGACGTGATTAATGTGGACAAGCTGGAGCACGGAGTCCCCCAGAGGAGGAGGAGGCCGAGCTGGAGCCCGAATCTGGCTGGGGTAGAAGTGGGGAAGGGAGGGCTGATCAGGACCTTGTTTGGGAGCCTCAGCCTCAAGTGAGCTGATGTGACCATGGCAGGAGCCTGGCCGGAGAGAGTCTTGTCCTCCTTCCCAGCCAGGAGCACTCAGGCTGCTCCTAGCCCAAGCTCACAGAGCTGGCGAAGAAGAGAAGGGACAGACCAAACCTCAGTCTCCTCTCTGTCTGTCTCCATTACTCACTGCCCCGTCTCTCCCTCTCTGTCCACAGTGTCCTCTTCCTGTCCAGCAACTCCTTCCTGCCTTTCTCTGCAGTCCCCCCATTTCCGTGGAACCTTCCCTGGGCCCAGTCGATATCCTTGAGCCCTACTACCTCTGACTCAGGTCTCCTTCACCAACTCACCCCCGTTGTTCTTTGGCCCCCGGCCACTCCCAGCCCAGAGAACACCCGGCTTGGTCACAGGCACTCCCCATTTTCAGGTGTTCACACTGCCACTGCCAGCTGCCTGCACCAGCAGCTCACACTGGAACTGCCCTCGCCTCGGGGCGGCTTTGAGGCTGGGACCAGCAGGGGCCCAAGCAGCAGCCTTTGGCAGTTGTTTGGATCCCTTTGCTGGGACTCTGTCATATCCGGGGCTCACCTGGCACCTTTTCTCTGCACTGCTCCTCAGCTTCTGGGCCCTGTTCCCCATCCCTGCCCGTAGTGGACCCCAACATCCCCCTTTGGGGACCTGTGATGCTGTACTGGGGTTGTGTTCACCAGACTCTCCCGGACTGTGCACTGTGACCATCACCATGTGCCGTGGTGTTGGGTCCTGGGAGGGTGAGGGCAGACATAAAGGCTTCCCTTCATTTCATTTTGGCCTGGATGCTCTGAACTTTTAACCCTCTCTGGGGTAGTCAAACCTCGTAGGGCTGGGAAGGTCTTCAGATAGGGGTGAACCCTAGGGAAAGTGAGTTGGGGTCAACAACTCCTCAGGGTAACCGCTGTGTTCATGGGGTCTTTTCTGAGGGAACTGAGCAAGAAAGCCTCAGCCCTTTTAAACCTCTAGAAAACTTCAGGGTTTTTGAGGCTCTGGAAATAGGGGTTGTGGCCTCATCTGTTGGTCGTAAGGAGAAGAGAGGAAGAAAGTGAAAGGTAGAACTTGGCCATGGCCATGGCCTATGGAAGGCAGATTCCAAAACTTAAGTTACAGGCTCCCTAAATGGAAGGGTTGAGGCCCACGGGTGTCTGAGCAGGACCTCACCAACGGCCCCCACTCCACCTCCAATCCCTGCCTCGGGGGCATCAGAGCAGGACAGACCGTGTCAAAGCCACCAGCCCAACCATCACCACTGCCCTGAGCCCAGCGGCCCCTGACCCAGGCCTGAGTTTCTCACACTGGATCACAATGGACACTGGTGTGTCTGCCCTCTAGCATCCCTCCACTCAGCAGTGGGTGGATTCTCAGTCGCTGTAGAACTGGATGGAGTTGACCCCAGACTCTCCCCACTCCCTCCAGCCCCGCCCAATCTCCATCCCTCTGGATGGTCATGCAGGTGACTAGCCATGCCCAAGAGGTCTGTGCTGAGACATTACTGGAAGTGAGGGGAGAAGTGGTCTCTCTTCTCTGGTGTTGTTGACAGAACAGAACACCCAGCAGTCTCGCGTCCACAAAGACAAGGCACAGAAGAGACACACTGGCAGAAACTAACTGTTTAAGCCTCTGTACCTTGCTGGGCCTTAAGCCAGATCCAGCTGTGCCAGTACCATAGGCTAGAGTGTTGTTTTGTCTGCTTAAGCCAGACTGAATTAGGTTCTTTATTCCTTGCATTCAAAAGTGTCCTGACACTCCTCAAAAGGCTTATGGGATGAAGGGAGGGTTAGACTGGTTTAACAGGAAAGAAAAGAGGAAAATAAATACTGGCTTGGGAGGGAGGAAGGGAGTACAAGGTGAAAGACCAAGAGAAGACAGTCTCTAAACCTTGACTCCACCAAGAGTTATTCTGGGCCCTTCTGCGGTGGGCGAGTGTTATGGAGAGCTTTTCACTCATTAGCAACTGATGGAAAGAAGCAAGTGGAAAGGGAGACAAGGGAGGGGGAGCTAGGGAACAGGCTCCTGGGCCCCATGTGCGCAGAAGCAGACACGGGAGGAGGGAGTCCCTTGGATAAGAGGAGGGGGCAGGAGCACTTTACTTGTAAACTCTTTTTAATACCCTCAATGACCTTATGAGTCGATTACTGTTCTAACTCTGTTTACAGATGATAACATTAAGGCTCTGAAAGGTGACAGCACAGCCCAAGATTACCCAGTTACTAGATGATAGTGAAAATTACCATTTTCACAGGACCTTAAACTTTATACTATTCATTAAAGATCTAAAAATGAATGGGACCAAGTCCCCAAGGAATGGAAATAGACAGACAGCGTGGGAAAGCCTTTTCCTTGGAGACAGGAGGCTAAAGTAGGACAAGAGGAACCCACACATTACTAGTGGGAACAAAAGGCTACCAAAGGGGGTCCTTCCTGCGTCCCCGGTGCTGTCAGGAACCAGGATGGCGTGTGTCTGCCAGCAGCAAATGAGCAGGTTGAAGGGTCAGGTGAAGATCTGAAATGGGCAGAAAGAGAATTCAGGAGGAAGAGGTTTTTGTGGAATTCCAGACTTCTAGCATTCTAGAGCCCATAATATCTGAGTATAGAGACCCTGAGGAAAGAGTCCCTTTCTGGTATAAAAGAGTCTCAGACCTCAATGTCAGAGGGGACTAAGAAGCCAGATGGGGCATGAGCACAAGGACTGATACAAGTTTCCTTTAAAATAGATTTAATGGGGAACCTCGCTGGTGGTGCTGGAGTTAAAGTCTCAGGGCAATCAAGCTTTTGCCAGCCACTACAGCATGAGTTCGATCCCTGACCAGGGAGCCGATCCATGCATAGCACAGCAGACCTCTCCTGTCTCGTCCACTGCTTCCCTCAGCAGTGTATTTCAGTAGATCCACCGGCTCTGCTCCCCACTCTGTCTGGTGAATCCTCTCACCCCCATACATCTGGCCCCCATACACCCCAGCACTTGCATGCATAAATAAAATAAATCTTTAAAAAGTAAGTGAAATAAAATTAGATATAATGAAATTTATAAAAGGAAGAGGAAAATTGCAGAGAAAGGGAATCCAAGGGTGTATTTTAGGGTAGGAAAACAATGAAACATTACTATTTTCTCTTAGACTCACTGCACTTGGGTACATGGAGACACACAATACTGATTTAAAGTATGAGAGAGTCCTACAAGTAAAATAAATATTTACCATATTTGGAAATGTGCTGTTCTTGCATATGGCATGAAACAGTTTTTTTGTTTTTTTTTAAAGTTTCATTTAGATTCACAGAGAAGTACCAAGTGTTGTAGGGCCCACGTAGCCCAGAAAATACTTGGCATGGTTGGCATGGAGAACTAGCTAGGTTTATAAATTTTTAACAGCAGTAATACACAGAGTGGATAACTGAGAGTCAATCCTGCATTTATAGTTTCTTCCTTCCTTCCTTTTTTCCTTTTCTCCTTCCTTCCTTCCTTCCTTCCTTCTTTCCTTTCCTCCTTCCTTCCTTCCTTCCTTCCTTCCCTCCTTCCTTCCTTCCTTCCTTCCTTCCTTCCTTCCTTCCTTCCTTTCTTCCTTCCTTCCTTCCTTCCTTCCTTCCTTCCTTCCTTCCTTCCTTCCTGTACTCCAAGGTATGCTATCATTAATTCATAGGGTTGTAGCTTTTATTTCCAAATCCTCTACATTCTTAGTGGTTGTTCAGGTCAAATAATAACAATGTATCTCAAACTAATTCTACAAATTAGCAATACAAATTGTATTCCAAATATTACATGTGGAATGCATTTTTATTTTTTTAAAACTAAGGAGTAATTTATTTATCTTTTTAAAAGATTTATTTATGCATATAGGAACTGATTTACAGGCCAGAGGTATGAGGGGTGAGAAGATTCACCAGAGACAGAATGGGGAGTAGAGCAGGACTGACTGAAATACTCTGCCAAGGGGAACAGTGGGTGAGGCAGGAGAGGTCTGCTGAGTCATGAGGGTCACCTCCCTGGCTTGGGGGGTCCAGGATTGAGACTGAGCTTGAACTCATGCTGTAGTGGCTGCAGCTGCTTCACAGTACTGATTTAACCCCTTGCGCAACCAGGGAAGCCCCGTAATGCATTTTTAAAATGGAAAAAAAAAAAAAACCCAAAACTATATTAGTATTATCTTCTAATTTTTTCCTATCTAGCACTTTTAAAGACTTATTCCCTAACCTCTACTTAAACATGTGCCAAAATAGGACTCAAATATTTTATTTTTCTCCCACCTCCATCTCTTATATCTCCTTATTCCTTTCTTCCTCTCTTCTCCTTCAGACTCAAAAGCCTTTCTGCATTTATTAACATCAAGTAGTTTTTGTAAGTATTTTACTTTGTAAATGCAGTATTTGATTTTATAGTTCCAACTAGCTTTATGACACATCATTCCCTTATGTTTTCTCCATTTTGTTGAAAATGGCTGCATTTCCTCTTTCCTTATGGCTAAATAGTATGCCACAGTGTGGATATAGCACATCTTCTAGATTTAATGGCCTACTGATGAACATTTAGGCTGTTTCTTTGTACTAGATATTGTAAATAGCGCTGCAATGAACATTGAAGAGCATATAGTGGTTTTTTGTGCATTGATGGCTTCACGTTCTTTGGCTAGATGCCCAAGAGTGGATGGAGGGGTTGGGTTGTACAGCACTTCCATTTTCAATTCTTTAAGATAAGTCCAGATCAGTTCACATTCCCACCTGCAGCGTACTAGGGATCCTCTTTCTCCACATCCTCTAAAGCACTTGTTATTTTGTGTCCTTATATTTATTTATTTTTAAAAGATTTATTTATTTTTGCATAGAAGGACTGGGGTGCAGGTCCGAGGTGCAGGGGGCATTGAGAGGATTCACCAAAAACAGAGTTGGGAGTAGAACAGGCTGATTTAATGAAATACAATTAATGCTGAGGGGAGCAGTGGGCAAGACAGGAGAGGTCTGCTGTGTCATAAGTGGGCCAACTCCTTGACCGGGTGTCGGAGACTCCTAAGGGGTGGAGAGCTGAGACAGAAAATATCTGGGTCACGGCCAGAAGATTGGTCATGGCTGAGACTGATCAGCGTGGGCTGGAGGACTGGCCCGTGCACAGATTAGAATGTTCTTTCTTGTGCCAATGAAACCATTACCAAGGGAGTGAACTAGGTTAGAAGGGAGAGCAGCACAGCCTGATAACGCAGAACCTTGGCAGTGAATGTGTGCCGGAATAATGCTGAATACCAAGAAATAAAAGAAGAAACCATTATCTTGTAACTAACCTAAGGGGGCAGTTTTTCTCAGTAAATATGAGCTGTGCCTGACACTCGGGACGCTTGAGCCTGGAAGAGAGAGGCCTTGTGTCCCCTGGGGCCCGCTTTTCTTAAACTGTTTTGTGTCTGTCATTTCTTTATTTCTTGGTTCATTCGGCGCCTCTCAACCCTGTTCACCGCAGCTGGACTCCCGCAGCCGGCAGCAAGGGATCAAACTTAGGCCGTCATAGGTCATCAGTTGGTGGATTTGGTAAGTCATAGTCAGTGGTAGACTTAATCCCTAGGCCACCAGGGAGGCCCCTATTTTTGTGTATTTTTAATACTAGTGCCATTCTCCTGGGGTTAGAAATGGCATCTTGTGGTTTTAACCTGCATCTCTTTTTTTTTTTTTTAAAGATTTATTTATGCATACAAGCACTGGAGTACAGTGCCAGAGGCGTGGGGTGGTGTGAGAGAATCCACCGACAGCAACAGAACAGGCAGATCCACTGAAATACACTGCCAAGGGGAGCAGCAGGCGAGGCAGGACAGGTCCGCCTGTGTCATGTGGGTCACCTCCCCAGCCGGCGGCAGGGATCAAACTCGTGCTGTTGTGGCTGTGGTTTGCTTCATAGTGCGGTGCTTAACCCACTGCACCACCAGGGAAGGCCCTTAACCTGCATCTCTCTTACTGAAAGTGTGATGAACATTATTTTGTGTAGCTGTTTATTACTAACCTAACTAAGTCATATTGCTCATCCATAGACAGATCCTCAACCATGAGGTTGTTTCCACAAAGAAAGCATTTTTTAAAATATTTATTTATTGATGCATACAAGAACTGAGGTACAGACCAGAGATGTGGTGGTGGGGGGTGAGAGGAATCACCAGAGATGGAGCGGGGAACAGAATAGGTGGATAGACTGGAATACACTGCTGAGGGGAGCAGCGGGTGAGGCAGGAGAGGTCTGCAGCACCATGTGGGTCAGCTCCCTGGCCAGGGATCGAATTCATGCTGCAGTGGCTGCAGATGCTTCATAATGTGGTGCTTAAACCCTCGTGCCACCAGAGAGGCCCCCACAAAGGAAGCATTTTATAATGCAAGTGATGCTAAGTCTGGAGGACAGCAGAGTCAGCACTGAGAATAGGCTGCCTCCTGGACTGGCAGGTGAAGGAAGACTGTATAGGAAAGGAAGGAATGTGGGAATGTGGCAGGAGTGGAAAGACCTGCATTGTTCGACCCAAGGGTGCTGGGAAATCTAGGGTCGGTTGTACACAAGACTACTGATAACATTTCTGCAGTAGTTGTTCTCTTGTGTGTTATCAATTAAAACCACCATAGATGTCGATCAGGCACTGATTCTTGAAGGAACCTAAATATTTCATTAAGCATTGGGCAACCCATCATCATAACCCTGGAGAATGTGTTGCTGTGGCTTCTCAGGTAGCAGTCACATTCCTGGTTCAGGCCTGACCTCAGTTAGCAATTGTCAGGAGACCTATTTGTTCATAAGCTTTCCAATCTTTTCTCAGTTCCCTGACAAATCTGTATTTCTAGAGTATTTGTTTGATTCCTTTTCCTATGAATTTCTATAAAGTCAAAGCAGAGTAAATAAATATAAAGCAGAGTAATTGATAGTTTCTGTAAATGGCAAAATACTTTTAAATGACCATAATTTAAGATCATTTGATGACACAATTGATAAGGAGTTTTGTTCGATTTTGTAACATATGTATTTTAGACTAATAACCAGAACTGGTCAATACTATTATACCAGAACCCACCAGATTTTAAGAAGTTTCTTGTAATGTTAGAACACTCTTATTAACTCACACACTTGCTAAAAAAGGTTTACCATTCATCATGACAATGCTTCCCAGTAAGTTTCAATATACCCCAATGGACCCAATGTTTAATATCTCCTTTCACATGGACGACAATTTTTTGAGGTGTGTTTTAAATAGGAATCCTTCCAAGACCTCCCATAAAAAATTAAAGACTATTATTTTATTTTTTAAAGATTTATTTATTTATGTATACAAGAACTAGAGTACAGGCCAGAGGTGCAGGGGGTGAGAGGACTCACCAGAGACAGAGCGGGGAACAGAACAGGTGGATAGACTGGAATACACTGCTGAGGGGAGCAGCGGGCAGACAGGAGAGGTCTGCTGAGCCATGTGGGTCAGCTCCCTGGCTGGGGATCGAACTCGTGCTGCAGTGGTTGCCAATGCTTCACAGTGCTCAGACTTAACCCCTATGCCATCAGAGAGGACACAAAAGACTATTATTTTAGAATTCTGATTTGCAGGGTTTGTCAAGGCTTAACACACATGGATTTTTACAAAACAATACTTAATTATCCTAAGTAACAATTAAGATTTTAAGAGCAAAACTGTTCCTCTGACACAGCTCAGTAATGCAGACAGAACTACATATTTTTCTCAGTTAATCAAGTCTGAGAGTAAAATAATACCAAGTCTTCAATTACCTAAGTAGTCTTCAATCTGTTAGTAAAGGTTAGTAAAAGAAGTTTAAGAATACTTTAGTAAAAGTTTTAAGAACACTTTTTAAGTATAAGAATACATTAGTCCCTTTAGTAGTTGATAGAAAATTATTTTTTATTTCATATAATGACACTACTGATATTAAAGCTTAATTATAAAAATCCTTATAACAAGGCATTTGATTCTGTGTAGCTTGACCACATGAAGTTTGTTCTAAAATCTCTCTCTCCTAATCCTTTTATACATACTATGGCTTGCCCATCTTTTACATCATTCCATTTTTAAAAATCACTTTCATCATGAGAATAAATCTTTCTTAGAACTTCAGAAAAATAAATCCTTCCCTATATATTCTTTCCTCCCTTAACACACACATATCTTATGCTACTTTACAGGGTGTCGTTCCATTTTAGTTTTCTACTTAAGATTGTGAGATTGTGGAAGTGTGTTATGCCAACATCCCTTTAGCTTTGAAGAATTACAAGTAACTTTTCATAAATTCTAAAACACGTGCCTCAAAAAGCTTTTAGGTGACAAAGACATATTTTACCCATAGACGTTATTTAGTTCCCTCTCAATAAGGGGCTAAAAGTAAATCTAAAAGCTCAGCGATTTTATTTTATTTTATTTTTTTAAAGATTTTTATTTGTTTATGCATACAAGCACTGGGGTACAGGCCAGAGGTGTGGGGGGGTGAGAGGATTCACCACAGAGAGCGGGGAGCAGAACAGGCAGATCAACGGAAGCACACTGCTGAGGGGAGCAGCGGGCACAGCAGGAGAGGTCTGCTGCACCATGTGGGTCCAGCCCTGGCCAGCAGCAGGGATCGAACTCGTGCTGCAGTGGTTGCGGTCTGCTTCATAGTGCGTTGCTTAACCCACTGCGCCACCAGGGAGGCCTCAGCGATTTTAGATATTCAATGAATTCCCAGTATCAGCAAAGCCTCAATTTTTCATAAGCAATTTGGGAAACTACTTAAATAATGATAAAAGGGACATATTCAAAATGGAGTTATCAGTTGTCACTTCAGTTTCTCCTTGAGGCATTAGTCCCAATTCAGTTGTACGGGTGTAAAGGAAATCATCCCACGCTATCTGGGTTCTTCTAGGTTGGTGAATAAACAAGCATTAGACAAAGCCGTAAGAGGGGAAAATCATAGAGAGGCTTAACAATACCATGTATCCCTCCCAGTGTACACGAGAGAGACCCAGCGTGACAGTTGTTCTTCCGGCACCCATCTTAACTAGGAGGAGAGGGGAACGAACTGGGAAATTCACTGAGGTGTTTACTGAAGGAAACAAAGATACTTCTGCCTTCTCCACTGGAAAGAGACAAGGGGAACAGGTCCTCCCAGAAATGAACACCACAGAGAAACACTCAAATACAAACATCATAAAGTCACCTCCGCCCAACCTTTAGAGCCCCTCCTAGGAAAGAAACACATCGCTAGAGTCATGTTTTGGAGATGGCAGAAATTTGGCCTTATGTACAATTAAACTGATAAGATCCTTTGCCCAAAATAATCTTTAATCCATTATTTAATTTAACCTGCCTCTGAGAGACCAATCTCTGAGAGATGAATAATTGCTCGAGACTCCTATAGCATTTTTTAAACCTTTATCTTAAAAATTCTGCTTTTGTGATGATCTTTTTCATGTCAGGCTGCCATCTGACTGAGGTTTAATACAAACAATTCTATATTGAGCTTGTTTCTTTTGATATCACCCAGAAAACTTATGAAACTAAGTCAGTTACTTTTCCTCACTGGATACCATGAACTAATTCCAATTTAAATACAATTAAGCACAGCATAAAAGTGTAACACTCAATATTATAGTTTCAAAGGCATTTGTGTTTAAACTATTGAAATTTGAACTATTTCCTTTCTACTGAAAATCCTAGATTGGTTGTTGTTTGTATATAACAAAGCTACAGATAATTTGAATGTCTGGTTTTTGTAACTTGCCGGTTTTCTATATTCATCTATTGTTTCTAATTGCTTTTTTTGGTAGAGATTTTAAGGTTATCTATGTATAATATCGCATCTGTGAGTGGTTTCACTTTTTCCTTTCCAAATTGGATTCCCTTTATTTCCTATTTTTGTCTGATAGCGCTCACCAAAACTTCTAAAACTAAGTTAAACAGAAATGGTGACAGTAGGAATCTTTGTCTTGTTCCTGATCTTAAGAGGAAAGCGTTCGGATTTTCACCATTAAGCATTTTATTGACTGTTGACTACTGACAACATGACAAATTTAAACTTCCACCTGCCAACGGCTAGCAGTTAAGAATAAATGGTTTGGGCAAAGGGCATTAATAGACATTACTCCAAGAAAACATACATATGGACAATAAGCACATGAAAAGGTGTTCAACATTACTAATCATCAGGGAAATCAGATCAAAAGCACAATGAGATAACTTCACACCCATTAGAATGGTGATTATCAAGTAAACAGAAAATAACAGTGTTAGTGAGGATGTGGGCAAGTTAGAACCTCTAGGCACTGCAGTGGGAATGTAAAATGATGCGATCACTATGGAGAACAGTACTGTGGGCCTTCAAAAAATTAGACATACTAATTATATGATCTAGTAATTCTACTTCTATATGTATACCTAAGAGAATCCAAAGTAGGGATTGGGCAGGGTGGGTAGAAGGGTCCTCAGAAGGAAAAATAACTGGACACCTTTGTGTAAACTTTAACCTACATGTGCTATAATGATCTCGACTTCTTCCCCAAGGGACAGATTTGCAAGGGTCCAAAGAGTCACTTTTAGGAGCTATTCTTATCTGGTAGTTGGGAATTTCCAGTTGGGATAAAAAAAAAAGACCCAATGCCAGACCTCTGTTCCATTGGATGGGAAACTGGAGTTACCTGTTGTATCACTGAAGTTTTCTGTTTTGTTTTTAAACATATCTGAATCAAAATGCCATTGTAAAAAAAAAATAGGGGCTGGAAGAGGTATTTGTACACTAATGCTCATAGTAGCATTATTCACAATAGTCAAAAGGTGGAAGCAACCCAAATGTCCATTAATGGATGAATGGATAAGCAAATGTGGCACATACATAAGACAGAATGTTGTTCAACCTTAGATAGGAATAAGGAATGAGATTCTGACATATGCTACAACATGGATCAGCCTCGAAGACGATATTAAATGAAATAAACTAGATATGAAAGGACAAATATTGCATGATTCCACTTATGTTAGATCCCAAGAGTAGTCTGATTCATCAAGACAGAAAGTAGAATGAAGTTTACCAAGGGTTGAAGGAGGAGATAATGAGGAGTTACTATTCAATGGGTACAGGATTTCAGTGTGGGAAGATGAGAAAGTTCTGGAGATGATGGTGGTGAAAACTGCACAACGATGTGGATGTACTTAGTGGCATGAAACTATATGCTTGAAAATGATCACAGTGGCAATTTTATGTTCATGTGCATTTTACCGTAATTTTAAAAAAGAAAAAAGTGGATCGGTTATAAAATCTAAACTTTTAACCCAGAAACAATCTTTCTATAGCCATTTGCTCTCCTTTCTTTTAGAATACAAATTACAATTTCTTTGACATTTTCCTCACCAAAACGTCATCTGGGGCCTCCCTGGTGGTGCAAGGAGTTAAGTCTCAGCACTATGAAACTATCCGCAGCCACTGCATCAGGAGTTTGATCCCCAGCAAGGGAGCTGACCCACCTGGCACAGCAGACCTCTCCTGCCTTGCCCATTTCAGTGGATCTGCTTGCTCTGCTCCCTACTCTGTCTCTGGTGAATCCTCTCACCCCAAACTCTAGCCTGTGCCCCAGCTCTTGTACGCATGAATAAATAAATCTAAAAAATTTTGAAAAAATAACAAAACATCATCTGTTCTTTCCATTTTGTCGTTTGGGTCCTGTCTACTAGACAAAATCCTCCCTGGAAGACCTGATGATCCTTGTCCTTCCACTCATCTTTAAAGTGATACAAGAACTGATTGGAAATAGTGTGACAGAGTTTGTCATCTGATAGGCCTAATTTGACAGGCCGTTTCAATGGGGATTCCCACAAGAAACTTGGGCTGGTCCATTCCTCTAGAGAGAAACTTTTCAGTCTTGCTGGGTTGTGGAGTGGCGTGAGGTCACACATTTGGCTGCCAACGTATTTGAAGACATCCAGGAAAGGAGGCTTGGGCCTCGCTGTTCTGTGTGTAGTCTTTCACTTCATCCTTGGATTTTTTTTTTTAACCCTCAGACTTTAAATTTGGTGTCTCACCCTCAACTCTGGTTGGTGTTCCCACACCAAGACTCTCTCCAAATTTTTCTGGAAATTAAATTTCCCATTGTCTGTTGAGGAAAGGTCTTCTGCTAGTTGTCTGAGGTGCAGGAGAATATCTTGGGAAAGCATTAATGTAAGAAGTCTTGACATTACAGAATGCTTTAGGGTCTGGTTTGTTGCTCAAAAACCAAAACTTGAGAGTCAAGAGTTGGTGGAAGGGAAAAGGCTTAGTCAGATGCTAGAAAACCTGAGGGCATGGTAGACTACTGTCACAAAGCCTGAGTCCACAAACTGGGGAGAAGCCGGCACTGGTACAGGGGAATGTTAAAGAAGGGGAGAAGATAAAGGGTCTGCATCAGAAGGATTTCAGAGAATAGGCAAGATCTTGACCAGATCGGTCATGGAACTGGCAGGCATGCATTTTACTGTGATATTGAGGTTGTGGCTTAAACCTTATCTTCTACATCCATCATGGTTTCAGCCAGTTTTGCCTGGTTCTGGTTTCATCTGTAAGTAAAGATAGAGGGTCTCCCTGGTGGCACAAGGTTTTAAGCACCGGACTATGAAGCATCCTCAACCACTGCAGCATGAGTTCCATCCCTGGCCAGGGAGGGGAC
This sequence comes from Galemys pyrenaicus, assembly GCA_019455555.1. Taxonomy (NCBI): domain Eukaryota; kingdom Metazoa; phylum Chordata; class Mammalia; order Eulipotyphla; family Talpidae; genus Galemys; species Galemys pyrenaicus. The sequence continues at coordinate 1,841,798 of JAGFMF010012125.1, read as the reverse complement.
CCACATGGGAGCAGCAGACCTCTCCTGCCTCGCCCGCTGCTCCCCTCAGCAGTGTACTTCAGTCAATCTGCCTGTTCTTCTCCCCACTCTGTCTCTGGTGGATCCTCTCACACCCTACCCCCAACAGACACATGCCTCTGGATATACCCCAGCTCTTGTATGCATAAATAAATAAATCTTAAAAAAGAAAAGTGGGGCCTCCCTGGTGGCACAGTGGGTTGAGCACCGTACTATGAAGCAAACCGCAGCCACTGCAGCACGAGTTTGATACCTGCCACCGGCTGGGAAGGTGACCCACATGGCACAGCAGACCTCTCCTGCTGTGCCCGCTGCTCCCCTCAGCAGTGTACTCCTACCTAAGTGTACTTAATCTACCTGTTCTGCTCCCTGCTCTGTCTCTGGTATATCCTCTCACCAACCCCCCACCACACCTCTGGCCAGTACCCCAGCGCTTGTATGCATAAATAAATAAATCTTTTATAAAAAAAAGAAAAGAAAATATAGAGGTAGAGCAAGGATGAACAGGGCAAGGACAAGAACTTGCAGTCACCATGCGGCTGAGCTACTTATGTCTCATAAAGGCTGTTTTCAGCATCACCTGCATCCCACGCTCAGAGCCTCTGTCTCCTAACTCTTAAGACGTTTGCAGGTTTTGAGGTAGGAATTGACCAACTTCTGGGATTCTTACCTTTCTCCTGTCAGTCACTCACATTTCCATTCTCATTTTTTGTCCTAAAACATGGTGTCTCCGTGGGGTTTCAGGAGGGTAGGAATAAAGGCATAAGTGTATGTTTCGCTGGAATTCTACTCCTAGTCGTACTCACCCCACTCCGCTCCCCCCACCTCCATCACACCATCGAAACTGGCCTGGTCAATGTGCCAGGCACCGAGGTAGGGTTTGGCCGTGTGCTGGTTGCACTGTGCAGAACTGGGTGCAGTCCCTCAATCGTGCTCATCAGTCAGGGGCACACACTAAAGATCTCTTGTTGACAGATCATGTCTGTCTTCTACATCAGCCTCTTAGCTGCATGTGATACGTTTGACATTTGACCAGTCTCTTCTTGCCTGTCATGAAATACCCTCTCTGGGTTCTCCTCACACATCATTGAACGATCCTCTCTGGATCTGCCTCCTTGGTGTGATGCCCACCACCAGAGAAGCTCAGGGCACAGCTTGATCCGTCTCCTCTTGGCTCTACGTTCTCTGCTCAGTGATCTCAGCCTGGCTAACATGTGCGGAGTTGCCAGGGCTCTGGGTTCACACTCTCCAGCCCTGAGTCCTAAGCCCAGCTGCAGTTCCTTCACCCAGATGTCTAATGGGCACCTCAAACAGCATTTCCAGACAGGAACCCCCAAGTCTGCTATTCCTCCAAAGTCAAAATCCATACCTTCTCCTCCCTCATATCTCTCTCTTCTCCATTGCATTCCTGACTGGTTTACTTACTTAGTTTCTCTCACATTTGATTTTTAACTGTCAAGAGGGCAAAGACTGGGAATGGTTTAAAAAAAAAAAAGAGGGCAGAGACTGGGTTGTTTTTCCTTTTTTAAAGATTTACTTATTCATATATACAAGAGCTGGGATACAGGCCAGAGTGGTGAGAGGAGTCACCAGAGACAGAGTGGGGAGCGGAACAGGTAGACTGAAACACACTGCTGAGGGGAGCAGAGGCAGGAGAGGTCTGCTGTGCCATGTGGGATCGAACTCGTGCTGCAGTGAGTGCGGTTTGCTTTATAGTGCGTTGCTTAACCCACTGCTCCACCAGGGAGGCCCCCACAGGTTGGGTTTTGCCTAGTGAAGTGTTCATAGGGCCGAACATAGTACCTGGCACAAAGTTGACTCTCGACATTATTGAATGAAGTAAAATAACGAATGTAGGCTAAGAAGAGTTGTAAAAATTGGGGGGGGTGGTCCTGCATATATTTTATACTGAGTCGCTGGATAGGTTTTTAAAGGCCAAGAAGGAAAAGGAACGAAGGGCGTTGGCGAGGGTGGGAGGTGGGGGAGGGGCGGGGGTGTCATGGCGAGGAGGGGCGGGGCATAAATGTACCTTCGCCCCCACTTATCCCGGCTCCCTGGCCCTGCACCGCCAACGAAGGGTCGGGTTTCCCCAGGCTCAGAGGCGCTGTCAGTCTCCCAACATCAGGCACCGCCGAGCCCCGCCTGCACCCCTCCCTTCGGGTCTCGACCGCTGGCCCCAGTTGGGCACGATTTTGGTGGCGCCGATGGGCCCCGCGCGGGGTCCACGGGCCTCGGTGTGGGCGCCCAGGACCGTCGGGCTGACGCGGGCCGGGCAGGGCGGGATGGGGCGGGGCGGGGCGTGTTGGGGTGAGCCTCGCGGCTCCGTGGCCTTCCCAGCCGCAGAAACCAGATCCTGGCTGGCACCATGGCCCAGTTCAGAGTGAGGGTCTCCACTGGGGAGGCCTTCGGGGCTGGGACGTGGGACAGGATATCTATCAGCATAGTGGGGACGCGGGGAGAGACCCCCCCACTGCCCCTGGACCGTTTTGGCAAAGAGTTCACCGCGTGCGCTGTAAGTGCGGGGAGAGGGGTTCGCGGCAGGCCGAGGTAGGGGGTGGAGGGGCGCTCCTCTCAGAAAACTAACCCCCACGCCGCCAGGAGGAGGACTTCGAGGTGACCGCCCCCCAGGACGTGGGCCCCGTGCTGCTGCTGCGCGTGCACAAGAGGCCCCCCAAGTTGTTCCCTTGGCCCTGGGCCCAGGACGCCTGGTTCTGCCGCTGGTTCCAGCTCACGCCGCCGCGGGGCGCCCCGCTCCGCTTCCCCTGCTACCGGTGGCTGGAGGGCAGCAGGGGCCTGGTGCTGCGGGAGGGGGCAGGTAAAATAAGGACGGTCGGGCTGGGCTTGGGAGAGGCAGGAGCTGGTGCGTTGGGGGAAAGGGCAAGAAGAGTGAGGGGTGAGCTGGTGTGGCCAGTGGGGAGACAGAGGAGGGAGGCTGCTGCTCAAGGTGGGAGAAACCACTCCTTTTGAGGAGTGAGAAAGTAGGAGGTGACTGGAGTGGAAAGGAGAGTAGCTGGAGCCAAAGGTCTGGGGGCTTCTTTGCCCTGCCTACCCACACTTTACTCCTCACAGCGAAGGCCCCCTGGGCAGACCACCACCCCACACTCCTGCAGCAGCGCAAGGAGGAGCTGAAGGTCCGGCAGGAGATATACCGGTGAGGAGTGGGGGTCGCTAGGATGAGGAGCTGCCCCCGCCATGACAGTAAAGTCCCGACCTCATCTCTTTAATCATATCAGCACCACCCAGGAGCCTGTTAGAAATGCAAAATCCCGGCCCCCACAGACCTGTTGAATTAGTTATTAGGTAGTCAGTAGTATTGTTTAACAAGCTTTCCAAGAGACTCTGGTGCCCACTAAAGATGGAAAACCATTGCCCTAAAATGCCTCTCCCCTACTGAGGTCTTCTTCGCCCTGGGACTTTGTCATATGTCAGTGCCTGGAAATATGAACAGATCCAGAAATACACTATCCAGGAAACGTCCTCCAGGGTGAGCAAGGGGGAGGTGTTCTTCCTCTCCTCTGGAGAGGGGTGGGGAAGAGGGGTGCCTAGAGACCACCTGGGCAGCAGTGGAGGTTGCAGTGGGGCCACTGAAGACGCTTCCTCAGGCAGGAAAGCAAGGACCATATTGGGTCCTGGTGAATCTGCTTATGTCATGAGATACGTCCCCCAGGAAACCACTGCACCAAACCTGCCAGCAACAGTCTCAGGTGAGGGAACAGATATAGAGGTCCACTGTACCCACGGAGTGGCTTCCCTTCCCTTCTTTCCTTCCCGGTCTTCCAAAACAGAGACACAGGAGTCAGGAGACCAGGACCAATCTAAGTTCTGTCATAGGAGCTGTGAAATCTTAGTCAAGCCATTTTACCCTTTGACCCTTATTTTCCTCCGCAGTAGAAATGAAGAATACCAATCTTATTTAAATGTTTAAGAATGCGACTAGTCAACCGCCAAACTGCACAGACGCCTACTTTTATCGTTCATAATGTCTCTCCGTTCCCTCTGCTGCGGCTCAGATCCACGGCATCAGTATCACCTGGGAGGTTGTTAGGCCGGTAGAGCCTTGGGCCCACCCACTCGGGACCTACTCAGTCAAAATCTGTAATTTACCAAGATGCTTAGGTGGGTCTTTTGTACATACGTGTTTGGCTTCCACCTGGTGGCAGTGTATTTAAATTACAAACTCTTCTTTGAAGATGATAGTTTGAACCTGAGTCATAGAGTGAATACATGAATGAGTGAGAGGACTGGCTGGAGGTCCTCAGCTTTTCAGGAACATGATTTTATTAATCATGCCAAGGTCAGCCTGTGTTGAATGCTTGAAAATGGAATTTAGAGATGCCTTGGGTTGCGACTCAGTAAATTGTTCCTCCAAGCTATGGAGGCTGAAGTGCCACTCCATGGGATGCCTGTCAAAGGCAAATGAAGCCTTTGTGTACGCCCTGCTTCAGAAAAACCTCCCCTCCCTAGATGTATCTGTGTTAGGAAGTTTGTGGTTGCAAGAACAAAAGCTAACTCCAGCCAGCAGACAGGAAAAATGGGACTATGTCAGCAGAACACAGAGGTACTAACTGAAGTGAGGGTCAGAACCTGGTCTCTCTCTTCCTTTCCATAGACTTTTCTTTGGTTCCCAGTCTGCACAGTGACACACTTCCAGGGCCACAGCTCGCAGTGCCTATGTCTGTAGGCATAGCGTCCGGAGATCCCGGGAGCCCGCCCTCCAGCAGCCCAGCTCTGTTCTGGGGCCCAGTCCTGATGAATCACCTGTGACCAAGGCGCACTCTCACTGTGGGAACACAGCAGCTCCCAGGACCAAGATGTGGGTGGAGAGGGGCAGACTTCAGGAAGGCCCTGAATCATAGAAGGGGGCTGGCTCTGACTGGCCTCCAAAGGGCCTGCCACTCCCTCCCTCTACTGCAGTCCAGGGACGCCCCGAGTGTCTTGCTGATCACCTTCCTGCTCCTTCTTCTAGCTGGAAGACTCACATCCCGGGCTGGCCTCACTGCCTGAATGAGGAGACTGTGAAACACCTCGACATCAACATCAAATACTCGTTAACTAAGAACTCTAACTTCTATCTGAAAGGCGGCTCTGCGTGAGGACCCCCTGTCCTGCCCCTGGGCCTCAGATGACCCAGGACCCCTGCCTTCTTCCCTCCCCTAGTCAATTCCCCATCCATCGGGTTTGTGTGTCACATGGTCCTACCCAAGACATGGCCTCTGCCCACCACCCATTCTCACAGGGCAATGGCTACCTCAAGGCCAGAACCTACCTCAGGCCCTGGAGGCTGGTTAAAGGTCCCAGAGGGGTAAGGCTAGCCAATAGGAGAGGGTCCCAGAGTGTGTCTCCTCCCCACATTTCACATCCTCTGACAGGTTTGCAGAACTGAGAATTAAGGGGCTGCTGGACCGCAAGGGGCCCTGGAAGAGTCTGAAGGAGATGAAAAGGGTGTTCAACTTCCGGAACACCCCAGCTGCCGGTGAGGAGCTTGGTCCGGGGCTCCTGGTCTGTTCTCTGGGGCTCAGCTCTCATACTGCCCAGAGTCTCAGAAAACCAGGCACCAATTCACTCTGTGTCCTTCAGCAGGTCCCTATCCCTCTCTAGACCTTATTTTCTCCACAGATAAAGAAGTGGGTATTGACTGGGACATCCCCGACCTTCTAATGCCTTTGTTGGGCTGTTCACATCAGACACTGGGTTAGGGGCTGCAGACACAGTCTTGCCCCCAGAGGGTTCACAGTTGACAGGCAAGTGGACATTAGGCCCAAATCAATGAACGAGTTTCATTTGTGATAACTGGTCATCGGTCCCTGTGAGTGTGTAGGTTGGAGGAGGTCCTGGGAAGCTCTCCCAAGGAGGTAACCTCCATGCTGAGACCTCAAAGTCTAGCAGGTGTTAGCAGTACCAATAACAGGGCCTGGAGCTAGAGTGCAGTTCGGGTTCAGGAGCCAGTGCCTGTGAAGGCCCTGGAGATAGACGGCTCAGGGAGCTTTTGGGGGAAAGAATGCTGATGTGGCCCCAAGCAGGGAAGATAAGAGACCAGGCCAGAGAACTGTGGGGAGCCCAGATCATGCAGGAATGTGAGCCATTCCTAGGTGCAGTAGGAAGTTTGCACTGCCAGCAAGGAAGTGGTGTGGCTAGATGTGCTCTTTGCGTGTGGAGAAGGTGTCAGGGACAAGAGTGGAAACAGGAGGCCCTGTTACAAGGCTCTTGATATAATCGGCAAAGGATGGTGATTCAGCAAGGCAGCAACAGCCGGGATGGGACAGACATGGGGCGCAAGAGCTGCTCAGGATGAACAGCCAGTGGGACCTGATGGAACAGGAGCAGGAGGGAGCTGCCAGGAGGGGCCCCAGGCAACCAGTTGGAGGGAGTTGCCATTCCTTGGGGTGCCAAGCCATGGGAGGGGCCTGGGATAGAGGAGGAGCCCCCATCCAATCTCAGATTCATGTTTGAGTCACAGGGGTGGGGATGGCAGGTAGATGCCAGAATGAGTAGACTGAGGACAAAGATTGGCTGGTGAATGGGTAGTGACTGAAGCCAGGGCGTGAGAAAAGGTCACTCTAGAAAGGTCCAGAGTGAGAAGAGAAGGGAGAACAGGGTGGATCCAGGAGGAACTCCACCATGAAGCTCAGGGGGAGATCTCTTGGGGTTGGGGTGACCCAAGTCCATCTCCCCCACACCCCTGCAGAGTATGTGTTTGAGCACTGGGAGGAAGATGCCTTCTTCGCCTCCCAGTTCCTGAATGGCCTCAACCCCGTCCTGATCCGCCGCTGTCGCTGCCTCCCAAAGAACTTCCCTGTCACTGACGCCATGGTGGCCCCGGTGCTGGGCCCCGGGACCTGCCTGCAGGCTGAGCTGGAGGTGAGGGGCAGAGGTCCAGGCTCTGCACACCGCCATGTCATCGCCTTCAGAGCCACGCCCTGTTGGAAAGAGGCAGCACTCTTTGTTGAGGACCTACTGTGTGCTACAGACCAAGAACACCCTCTCTTGTGCACACACCTCTCCCAGTCCTGAATCCTCTCCCTTCTGACCCCTACCCCCTGCCTCCAGCCCTTAGAAAACCAGACGGTAGCCCCAGCCCTCCTCTCTCCCTCAGAGGGGCTCTCTGTTCCTGGTGGATCACGGCATCCTCTCCGGCATCCGTCCCAATGTTGTTAACGGGAAACCTCAGTTCTCTGCAGCCCCGATGACCTTGCTCTACCAGCGTCCAGGGCGTGGGCCCCTGCTGCCCCTTGCCATTCAGGTCAGCAGCTGGGGTGGGTGGGGACAAGGAGGGAAAGGGTCTTCACTAAGTGGCTGGCAAACATCTCTGGCCTCCTCTCCTCACTGCCTCTCCTGTAGCTCACCCAGAGCCCTGGGCCCAATAGCCCCATCTTCCTGCCCAGCGACAACCAGTGGGACTGGCTGCTGGCCAAGACCTGGGTCCGCAATGCCGAGTTCTCCATCCATGAGGCCGTCACACACCTGTTGCACGAGCACCTGCTGCCTGAGGTCTTCACCCTTGCTACGCTGCGCCAGCTGCCCCACTGCCACCCACTCTTTAAGGTCAGCGGGCCGGCCAGGCAGCCCAGGCTGTCCCCAGGCTTGCAGGTCACTGTGCCTCGGCTTGCTACATACAGATTCTTCTAAGCCCCAAGTGGCCCTATTCTCCCAGGCTGGGGTGCACCGTCTCTGGGGAACCTGCTTTCTTGGGCTGGAGTGAGGTCAATGGCAACTGGGGTAAGGAAGGGGGCTACATGTGCCCCAGAGGGGCTTCCTTCTTGGGACAGTTCAGGCCAACAGCCAGTAGTCACCAAGAAAGCCCAATTTCTAGAAAAGGAGAGACCTGGGACTGGCAGAGACCAAAATGTGAACAGGGCTTTGAGGGACCAGTTTTCTACAAAGAGCTGCAGGACGGGGGAACCCTGAGGCGTAGACCTGTGTCCCAAAGGCAGGCTCTGTGGTGTCTCCTGGGCTCTGGTAAGCCTCCAGGTAACCAGATTCATTTCCCCCGGGGCCTCGAGACATGTCTTCTGTGAAGGGCAGGATTTCCCCCAGGTGGGGCCCCAGACGCTCAGCCTCCATGGTTATTTAGTTTCCTGGGCCCTGACTGCAGGTCCGACTGTGTCCGCAGGGCCTGACTGTCAGAGGTGGGCTCTGGATGGTTCCACATTGCCAGGCCCACAGGCCGTGGTTTTCATAGTGCTGTGCCAGCCCAGGGGTTGGGAGGTTCCGGATGCCGGAGCTGGAGGGCTCACGGCACTCACAGATGCCCAGAGAAAGGAGGTCACATACCTGCTGTCATAGAACAAGATGCCGTCCCTGGGCCTGGCACGCTGATCTCCGGTCCAGGCTTTCCCGGCCTCCCTGACATCTCTTTCCATGAGCAACTTACAGGACTCGGTGCCTCTCTGCGGAGGGAGGTCTGTGGCCAGAGAGCCCAGGTCTCACTCGTTCTGCCCTCTGGGCCTGTGTAGCTGCTGATCCCACACACCCGGTACACGCTGCACATCAACACGCTGGCCCGCCAGCTGCTCATCGCCCCGGGCCAGGTGGTGGACAGGGTAGGAACTGCCCTAGGGCACGCGGGGCTGGTTCTTCAGTTTGAAGAGTCTGGGTCCTGGAGCGGGAATGGCCCTGCCTCCCACTGGTCTTAGCGCCTGCTTCTGGAGCAAGGGCCCTGGCACCCAGGAGTCCCGTCTCCCAGTCCACAGGCCTTGGCATTGGAGGCTTTTCCGAGCTAATACAGAGGAGCATGGAGCAAGTGACTTATGCCAACCTGTGTCTTCCTGAGGATATCCGGGCCCGAGGCGTGGAAGACATACCAGGCTACTACTACCGGGATGATGGGCTGCAGATCTGGGGTGCTGTGGAGCGGTGAGGGGGTTGTCCCCAGAGAACTGGAGGCTTGCAGGGGGTAGAGTGTGGAGGGGGGAGGCAGGACGACTGGGAAGGACAAGGACGGAACAAGGGTTGGATGTTAATGACACCAGGTCGGGGCACTGCTCAGAGAGCGCCGGGGTTGGAGGCTAGGACTGAACCTGGCACTTTGCAGCTTCGTCTCTGAAATAATCCACATCTACTATCCGAGTGATGAGTCTGTCCGCAGTGACGGAGAACTGCAGGCGTGGGTGTGGGAGATCTTCTCCGAGGGCTTCCTAGGCCGGGAGAACTTAGGTAGGGGCACCTCAAACCTCAGCCCTCGGACGCTACCCTCATCCTCCGCCGCCTGGTCCTCAGGGCCCTGGTAGCCCTGGCCCCAGCCCAACTCCCCCTGTAGGTTTGCCCTCCTCACTGGAGACCCGGGAAGCCCTGGTGCAGTATGTCACCATGGTGATATTCAACTGCTCGGCCAAGCACTCTGCGGTCAGTGCAGGGCAGGTGAGAGGGTCAGGCTGGGGGTGGTGGCATGGAGGGATGCAGGCCCTGGTTCTAGGGCTCACTCTGCCCCTGGCCTCCAGTTTGACTCCTGTGCCTGGATGCCCAACTTGCCACCAACCATGCAGCTGCCACCACCCACCTCCAAAGGCCAGGCAAGTCCAGAGGGCTTCCTAGCCACGCTCCCACCAGTCAACGCCACATGTGATGTCATTATCGCCCTCTGGTTGCTGAGCAAGGAGCCTGGAGAGCGAGTGAGTGTGGGCCTCGCTGGGAGCCAGGCCAGCTCTGGGGTAAGGGAGGGGGTGTTGTTTACCTTCCCTGGCCCAGCCCCCAATCTTCCATCCAGGAGCTGGATAAATCCCCTTCCTGTCTTTCCCCCAGTATCTTCACTGTTTAGAGGGAGGCGGCAAGGTTAGACTCAGTGGGGGGCTGTTTCAGGACCCTTAGGGAGTGGGCTAAGGGAGTGCAGCTGCTCAGCAACCTCTTCCCTTGCCTTATGGTTGGTCCCCAGAGGCCCCTGGGCACCTACCCAGACCAGCACTTCACAGAGGAGGCCCCTCAGCGAAGCATCACCGCCTTCCAGGGCTGCCTGGCCCAGATCTCACGAGACATCCAGGAGCGGAACCAGGGCCTGGCGCTGCCCTACGTCTACCTGGACCCTCCCCTCATCGAGAACAGCGTCTCCATCTAAGTCCCCAGGAGAACTGTGCCCCAAGTGGCATCCCTTCGACCCCATGCTTGCTTTGCATTTTGCTTTACCCTAACTGCTACCCAAAGAAAAAGACTCCCCAGAAGACCAGGCCCTCCTGTGTGTCTCCTGAGACAGTCAGGTCCCAGGTAACTCATCTCCCACATAGAACAAAAAAGGGCTTTTCAAAATAGCCTTTTGAAGACTCAAGGCTCCAAACGCCTGCACACCCACAGCCTGCTCGAAGGGTTTGTGGCTGCTTGTTTTGCATTTTGCATTGCCAGATTGTGTGGGGAACACGTCACCCTACCCCCTAGTCTCACGGGCCACGGTTGATGGGCCTAATGCCAACCCAGCACAAGGGCAGCCCCCTGTGGACTGCATGACAGCCATGGAGGAGCCAGCCCAACAACTGCCTGAGGGGGTGATCATGACTTATGGTCCAAATTTTAAAATGAACAACCCACTGAGAGAGGGTTCCTGGATGCAGGGCAGAGCAGAAGGAAAGACCTACTGCCTGAGGCATTGTAGGCAGTGCCCACTTACACTTTCTGAAAAATTCCTGCAAAGATGGAAAAAGATCTGCATACTACTATAAAGCAGGTTCTATTTCTAAAGAACTAGAAAATATTCTCTTCCTAATCATCACTCCTACATGTGACCCTCCGTGATGGAATTCCACTTTCATACACATATTCTCCGAATTCATCTACTTCTCGTCTCTGTCTCTTATTGCGGGTATCAGTGCTTTCGTTTTTCATTTTCATTATATTTTATAAGCCGATGTGGACAAAAATGTAATACATATTCCATAACTGTACAAACACACCATGGAAATAAAAAGAACAATGTATCAGAAAATGCGATTGAAAACCAACAGGGGTTCCTTCTTTATGAGAAGATTTCTAGACAGGTAGCTATTAAACATCAGAGAAGAATTCCTAGTAGCTAAAGCTATAAAGGAGTTTGTGGGAAAGACGCTGAGTATCCTGAGGGGCTTAAGTGTTGAATGTCCTCAGGAAGGGCTAGAAACCTGGGACACCCCAGGTAGGGGAATTGCTGCGGTTCTCAAGTGCTGCCACCAGAACAATGAAGCTGCTGGCACTTTTTTGAATTATTCGCCTCAATATTCAATTTCCTAAATTTTAAAATATTTTAATGAAAAAAAAATATTCAATTTCCATGAGACAAAGTGGGGAGCAGAACAGGCAGATCGACAGAAGTACACTGCTGAGGGGAGCAGCAGGCGAAGCAGGAGAGGTCTGCTGTACCATGTGGGTCACCTCCCTGGTCAGGCTCATCTGGGGAAGGAGTCTCCTATCTTGGGTCACAACCTCCTCAGAAGTTTCTGATTATAATCTGAATCCCACCCTTATACAGAGGGAAGGGGGGGCCAAAGAGACAGACGACTTCAGATTGCTGGCTGGCATTTTTAATGAACAGGGCAACTGACCATGAGGCTTGTCTGAGGCAAGCCCGAGATGAGTAATCTCTGCAGTTACATGCCAAATCTTAAAAGTGATATATAAGGAGACTCCCTGGTGGCACAATGGGTTAAGTAACACACTATGAAGCAAACCACAGCCACTGCAGCACGAGTTCGATCCCTGCCGCTGGCCAGGGAAGGGACCCACATGGTGCAGCAGACCTCTCCTGCCTCACCCGCTGCTCCCCTCAACAGTGTATTTCAGTCCATCTGCCTGTTCTGCTCCCACTCTGTGTCTGGTGAGTACCTCTGGCCTGTACCCCAGCTCTTGTATGCATAAATAAATAAATCTTATAAAAAAAAGAGACATCTAAAATCCTTAACAGGGCTCAGCCAAGTCTACCATCCATATAGCCTCTCTACCACATTGCTATCGCAAAGCCTCCTGCATGGGTAGACAAACCCACAAGACAGTGAAAAAAAATGTTTAATTTAAAAAAATTAGGGCCTCCCTGGTGGCGCAGTGGGTTGAGCAACGCACTATGAAGCAAACTGCAACCACTGCAGCATGAGTTTGATCCCTGCTGCTGGCCAGGGAGGAGACCCACATGGTGTGGTGGACCTCTCCTGCCTCGCCTGCTGCTGCCCTCGGCAGTGTGTTTCAGTCAGTCTGCCTGTTCTGCTCCCCACTCTGTTTGGTGAATCCTCTCACCTTCGGCGACTCCGGCCTGTACCCCAGCTCTTGTATGCATAAATAAATAAATCTTTTAAAAATTTTTTTTAAATTAACCTAGAAATCACTCCCACTGAAAATTCCCATATTTGCACAAAATGATGTTTACAGTGCTGTTCTGTAGCTATTATTTATAATAGAAAAAGATTTTTTTAGTTTAAATGCTCATCAGGAAAGAAATGTTAAATTAGGAAACAGTCCTACTATAAAAAAATATTGCAACTGTTAATAAAGTCAGTCCATAAATGCTGGCATGGAAAAATATCCATGGTGTATCGCTGGCTAGGGAAAACAATCACACAGTGATTAGTATAATATGATCCCTTTTATAGTTAAAAAAGAGGTAAGTATGTGAATCAATACAAATGTTTGAGAAAGGCCTGGAAGATGCATAACCACCTGTTCGAGAAAGGGAGTAGGATTGTATAATAAGGAGTAAGGAGAAGAAGGAGGGATGGGAGAGTGGGAAGGGGATGAAGGGGGGGGGGGGAGAAAGCTAGAAAGAGAATAAAGAGAGAAGAGAACAAAGAGATCCATTTGACAGCCTGTTATACTTACAGACAACAATCTCATTCAGAAAAAATATCCAAGCTGATAAAGTCAAGATGATAAATGACTGCCTGTTACGCATTCAAGGATATTTAATTATCGAGAAGAATGCACCATTGCTTGATTTTGTTATTTATTATCAATAAAGGCCTCAGTCTATCAAACTTTATATCACTTATGACTGGCAGAGATGCAAATTATTTCTGCTCAGTAAAATCAAAACAAAATCCCTCAAAGGTTCTATTTTCTTGCCCTGTACCTTAACTAGCTTTATACCTACCCCAACAATCTTATTCTAAAATAAAAATGCAGTAACACCCCACCTTTCCCCAGTTGTGATATCTCCTGGCATTGCCAAAGGGCTGCAAACCCCCCTCGGCTGTGAACCAGCGGGCCAGACTCTGGGGCGGAGGCGCCCCCAGTTCTCTCTCCCCGCTGGGCGGTGGCGGGTGGGAAGCGGGCGGTGCAGGAGGGCTGGCGGGTAGGCGGAGCCGCCTGGAGCAGGCGCTAGGAGCGTCCTCTGGGCCAAAGGCAGACCTGCCCAAAGCAAGTCCGGAGAGGCGGCGAACGAACGAAAGGAGCTGAAGTTAGACTGCCGGCTCGCGCGGGAGGGCTTGGGCCAAAACGCGCGCCACGCTCGGCTGTGCCGGGACCCCGGGGACCTCTCCGAGCTCCACCCGCGCCCCCAAGGGAAGGGCTCGGGAGGGGTGCCGAGCGGGACGCGGGATCGCAGCGCGCGGGGCTGAGAAGCTGCTCCGAGGCGGAGGAGCCAGAGCCAGGCGCGCACAGGTCTCCCCGCTGCCCGCGACTCCGCGCCCCCAGCCGCCCTCCCCGCGCGTCTCTTGCGGCTGCGGGAGCCCCTCCACTGCAGGCAATGGGGAAACACAGGGTGCGAGTGGCCACCGGCTCCTATCTGGGCTCGGGAACCTGGGACCACGTGTCAGTGACCCTGGTGGGACCAGCAGGGGAGACCCCAGCCCTCAGGCTGAACAATTTCGGGAAGGATTTCCGTCGGGGCGCGGTGAGTACCCGCGCTCTGGGACCTGACGCTCCGCTTTCTACCCCGCTCTACCCGACTCGTCCTCTCCCTCCTCCTCGCCCGCAGGAGGAGGACTTCGAGGTGACCGCCCCCCAGGACGTGGGCCCCGTGCTGCTGCTGCGCGTGCACAAGGCGCCCCCCGAACTGCCCCGCCCGCTGGGGCCCTTAGCCCCGGACGCCTGGTTCTGCCGCTGGTTGCAGCTCACGCCGCCCCGGGGCGCCCCGCTCCGCTTCCCCTGCTACCAGTGGCTGGAGGGCAGCGGGGGCCTGGTGCTGCGGGAGGGGGCAGGTGAAGGAGGGACTGAGTGGGGGGTGGAGGCGGGGTGACAGCAGTTTGCTGTTGCGCTGCAGAGCTCAAGGAGGGGGCACAGGAAAAGATAACATTTAAGAGTGACATGGGCAGGGGTGGAGGAGGAGTGTTTGGAATCACGCTTATTGGTTGTGGGGGGACTTCGTGGCGGCATCAATGGAAGAGGGAGGACAAGTGGTTCTGACAAGTGGACAGACGGGAACGTATGTGGGAGGCAAAGAGTGGAGGGAAGGGCTGATGGAAAAAGAATGGGACAGTAAAGCAGCAGAGGGGGGAGAAGGCAGGCAGCCGGCACCCAACACGGGTTGGGGGGGCTGGCTATTACCCCTCCTTTCTCTTCCCTCCATCTCTGCTCTTTGGCCGCCTCTGGCCTCGGCTGTTGTGTTGCCAGCAATGAAAGGAAGGGGGCTGCTGAGGCAGGGTTTGCCTGGGATGGTGGGGGGGGGGGGGGAGGGTCTTCTCCATGCGGGTGGAGCAGAGGTAAAACTGGCCAAGAGTCCCTTGCTGACCCACATTCCAGTCCAGAGATGTCCCAGGTGTAAGGAGGGGAGAGGATCCGCTGGACGCTGGGGACTGGAGGTAGATCTCAGCTCAGTCCTTCTCTCCCACAGCCAAACTCGTCTGGCAAGACAGCCACCCTCTGCTCTGCGCCCAGCGCCAGGCAGAGATTAAGGAGAGGCAGCAGAAATACAGGTGAACAGTTGGGTGGCCCCTAGAGTTCCCACCTCTTAGTTCTCTGGCAACAAAGGGGTCCCCTTGCTCCTGCTTACTAAGGTCAATCAAGACTTAGATCTGACCAAGGACAGGGGGACTATCAGGAACCCCAAGTTCTGGCACAGCCCTCCCACCCCCATGAAATCCCAGTGCCAAAGCCCTCCCTGCACTACCAGACCCAGGGGCCCAGCCCGCTTCACCTCCCATCTCCATCTCTGCCCTTTATAGGTGGAGTGAGTTTTTCCCAGGGATACCCCGCTGCCTAGACGCTGAAAACCTCAAGGAGCTGGATCCCAACCTTCGATATTCAGTCACCAAAGATATCAGCCAAAAATTTCGCCTCCTCTCCCCGTGAGCCTGCCCACTCCCAACCCCCTGTCTCCCTCCCAGCCCGCTTCCCTCCCAGCTGGTGCTAACTGTTCTTTCTTTCTTCAGGAACATTGCTCTGAAGTTGAAGGGGCTGCTGGACAGTCAACGGCCCTGGAGAAGCCTGGATGAGATCAAACGTAGCTTTGTCTTCCCCAAATCTCCTGTGTCAGGTCTGAAATGGGAGGAAAGGCAGGAGCCACTGACCACAGGGTCCGTGGGCTCACAGTGGTCACCTTGTAGGGAAGAGAGCCAGAGAGCTAGGCTGGAACATTCTGGATTCACAGGACTCCTGCCTTGCTGCAGTTCCCTCTTCCCTTGTCCTTCGTAGAGCCTCACCCGGGCCGTTCTGTCACCCGGGGCCGCCAGCAGGGCTGGCCTCTGGACAGGGCTGAAGGACTCAGGGAGGAAGACCCAAACGTCCTCCCTCGGGATGAGCTAAGGCCCTTGTTCACGGAGCCATTCTCACCCACCAGGGTTGCAGGAGAAAAGTAACTTCTAACAAGGCCAATTCTTTGTCCATTTTCTGGCACAAGGGCACCTTTTCTGCCTCTGGCACTTAGAACCTCTGCCTGTAGCAAGTCAAGCTCCTAAAGCTGGTTAAATTAGGTAAGGGCCTTGGGGCCCATTTACTGTCCTCTGACTCCATAATTATAGCTTCAAACCGTCCTCAACACTGAGTTGTTCTGACCAGCTGAAAATACCTGTCCCATTAATAGCCTCAGTAAATTAGGAGGGTGGGGGGAAGCCAGAGCAGAAAGATATTTTTCTTTAAAAATTGAGCAAAATAAATTGAAGGATCCAGGAGTTTTCACTCTCCAATATTGTGTCCCCCTGGGGGCACTGTGTGTTCAACTCTACATTCTGGCCTCAGGTTCAGACTGTACTTGTTGATTCTCAGTTCAAAACCTAGCACCAGCGCAACCCGAGCTGGTGCAAACTCTTTTTGAAAGATTGTTCTGGTTTACAAATTACCCAGTGGTCTCATGGCAACATTGCAGAAAAATAGGACATGGGCCTGGTGAGTTTTAATAGGTAATTAAAGGGATCCCCCCGCCCCGCTCCCACCAAGAGTAAAGGCCAGGAAGGAGGGCCTCTGTGGTCTCCAGCATTCCTCAGCCTTCTGATTTTCACAAGTTCGACTGGATCCTATATGCAGTCTTAGTGCACAACACAGAGCACTTGACACTTCCCCCCAAAAATGGGTGGGGCAGCCTCTGGGAGAACCAAAACCTCTAATCCCTTGTTTTCCGAGACACCACTCATTGAAAAGTCATCCAACAAGTTGTGGTAGGAGAAGGGGAGCATCGGGGAGTGATGTTGGTGAGAAGCTGGAGGTCTGAGCCTTCAGCATGGTGCAGAGCTCTGGGGGAGGGCAGTGGGGGGGACTTGGGCCCTGGAGACCAAGGTGACCCTCCCACACCCACCTCTGCAGAGTACGTGTTTGAACATTGGCGGGAGGACACCTTCTTCGCCTCCCAGTTCCTGAATGGCCTCAACCCCGTCCTGATCCGCCGCTGTCGCTGCCTCCCAAAGAACTTCCCTGTCACTGACGCCATGGTGGCCCCGGTGCTGGGCCCCGGGACCTGCCTGCAGGCTGAGCTGGAGGTGAGAGGCGGAGGGTCCCAGCCTTCAGGGTCCCATACTCCTCTCCTCCCCGTGCCCCCAGATGCCCAGGCTCGGGATCCTCCAGGGCCCATGTCCCTTCCACCCAGCCCTGGCTGCCCATCATCCGCTCCCTCGCAGCTGAACCTCCCTTTTCAGTCAGCTCAGCCTCTTCTCTGAGTCAGTGTTTCCTGCTCATCCCTGCAAGGGACATTGCTCTGCCCTCACAAGGGCGGAGGGGGCAGGGCTGAGTGAAGAACATGCTCCCCTGCGCCTCGGCAAGGACCAGGATGACACAGCTCAGAAACTTGTTTGTCGTGGCTACTGAGGAAGCCCAGAGCTGGTCGCTGGTGGCTGAGTTGTCTCTGTGGACTACTAGGATGAGCTGTGCCCCTCCCCTGGAGAGCACCTGCTGCCGCCTAGGCCCCATGCTCCCGCAGGACTGCCTCTCTGTCCTTGAAGCTGGACCTGACCACGGCAGGCGCCCTCCAGGCCCTGGGGTGGGAGTGGAGGTGGCTCTGGGTTGGAATGTCCAACTGGCTCTAGGGAATGAGGTTCCTTTAGTGAAATACTTTTGGGTTTAGAGTAGCTCCCCTCCCTCTCCTGAGCCCTGGAACTACCGGGGTGTGCCCTCCCTCAGTCCTCCTCCGCCGCCTCCCCTCCCCAGAAGGGCTCTCTGTACCTGGTGGACCATGCCATCCTCGCCGATGTCCGCCCCAGCACCATCAACGGGCGGCCCCAGTTTGTGGCTGCCCCCCTGACCCTGCTGCACCAGAGCCCTGGGGGGGCCCTGCTGCCCCTCGCCATCCAGGTCAGTAGGAGGGTGGGGTGCATAGGGGAGGGTGGGCGGAAGAGCCTTTCACACGTGCCCCCATTATTGAGAGGTCGTGCCCCCATTATTGAGAGGTCGCCCCCTCCCGGGGCTGCTGTTCAAGTGCTAACCATTGCGGATCTCCTAATGCTTCCCAGTCCCTCCTTAGTTTGTTTTTTCCACTCAGCCTTCTTCTTATCTGTCCTGATGGGAAGGTGGTGACAGTCAGTGTCAGGAGAGAGCTTGCTCTTTGACATGGGATTCAAAATCCACACTACTAAGCGATCCACTTCTGATGACTTGAGTCTCCAACAGAGACTCTTAACCCCTTCAGGGAGGCCTCTTCCCGCCCTCCCTCCGCACCCTTTCCATTCCTGCCCCACACAGCTGGGGGTCTGCAGCGCCTGGGCTCAGCGAGCCCCTCTGTTCTCCCCTTGTACTAGAAGTGGTCACAGCAGGAAACAGGGTGCTCACCGTGTGACTGTACTGTTCTAAGTAACTTCACCGGCACTGACTCTGTCTTCACAAAAACCCCCTAAAGAAGGAATCGTTGCCGTCACCTTCGTTTTACAAATGAGGAGCTTCAACCTCAGGCCGTCCACTTCCCAGGGACACGCTCCAGGAAAGGAATTGAGCGTGCGAGTTGGCTCTGCGAACACGGCGATGGGCTGTGCTTTCTGCAGCCAGTTTCTGCCCACCCCTCCCTGTTCACCCAACTCCAGCTCACCCAGACGCCCGGGCCGGACAGCCCCATCTTCCTGCCCAGCGATGCGGCGGAGGACTGGCTCCTGGCCAAGACCTGGGTGCGCCACTCGGAGTTCCTGGTGCACGAGATGATCTTCCATCTGCTTCGCACCCATTTTGTGATGGAGAGCTTTTTCCTTTCCATGCTGAGGCAGCTGCCCATGTGCCATCCCGTCTTCAAGGTAGGGAGGCGCCCTCCCCTCAGTGCCTGGGGCTGTGGGGGGCCTGGGGCTGCTCGCCTAACCTCTGATTCCGGTTATCCCCAGCTGCTCATTCCTCATTTCCGCTACACGTTCCACATCAACATCCTGGCTCGCACTGGACTCTTTGCACCAGGAAAGCTCATTGACCAGGTCAGGCTCCTGGGAGGCCTGGGATCCCTGCAGCTGGCACAGGGAGACTGGAGGGGATCCCCGCTCCTGGCAGCAAAGGGCTCTCTGCTCATTACAGTCGACGTCGCTGGGACGAGGGGGCAGCCTGCAGCTGATCGCCAAGGGGCTGGAAGCCGTCACCTACCGCTCCCTCTGCCTGCCCCACCAGCTGGCTGACCGAGAGGTCCAGGACCTCGCCCACTATTACTACCGAGACGATGGGCTCCAGATCTGGGCGGCCATAGAGAGGTGAAGCTGCCCTGGGGCCTGAGGGTTCCAAGCTTCACCCTGACACATCTCTGTCGGTTTACTCACCTCCCCCATCTCCCCAAACACATTGTTATCTCACAGCCCCTTCCTGCCTCCTCTTCATTCCCAGCCATGCTTGTTAACCTGCAAACGGAGCCAGTAAGAGCACCTGCCTGTTATTATTATTAGGACTGAACGTAAAACCCTAAGAACAAACCTCAGGTAAATAGGAAGTGTTCTCTGAGCATTCCTGGTTAGCAGCATTCACCCCATGGTCTCCATATTGCCAGTTTTCCCTTCAAGCCCAGCTCAGGACGCACCACCTCTCGGAGTCCTGAAGGACTCCCCGTGTGAACATAGCCGGAGCAATTGCTCCAGACACTCTCCGGGACCCTATGGTGGAGGGAGGCGGAGGCCTTGAGGAGTGAGGCAGACCCAGCTCCATCAGTCCTTTGGAAACAGGGAGGGGAGAGGGGAGCCCAGTCTGCCAGGGCCAACCCAGAGGGGCCAACCCTTCCCGCAGCTCTAGCCAGCAGGCAGCAGCCAAGACTGGAGTGGGACTGGGGAGCACTCGTGTTGTCTGATGGGATGACGGTGATTCAGCTGTGACTATAACCCGATCTTCAGATTTCCCAAATCTAAACACATTTTCTAAGGTTTAAGTGTGGCCTTTGATTCAGCTTAAGAAAGAAACAAACATAAAACCTTGGCAGCTGATCAAATCACATCTGCACACCAACTATGGCTCTCGGGCCCACCTGGGGCTGCAACCCTCAGGCCTGGAACTCAGCTGGACACTTCATGCTCATGTGCTTGGCCTTTACCTTCTCTGGCCTGTTTCCTCCCTCAAAGACAGCTGATCTCAGTGGCCACTTCCAACTGGGCAGCATAAGCTCTTAACCATTAGTCACCACCTTCCCCTGGGTTCCCAGCTTTGTGTCTGACATCGTTGGCGTCTACTACCCGGACGACAGTGCCGTGAACAGAGACTCAGAGCTCCAGGCCTGGGTCACGGAGACCTTCCAGGAGGGTTTCCTAAGCCGCGGGAGCTCAGGTGAATTGGTCACTCCTGTCTCCCATGCTCTAGTCCCCACTTCCCCAGGCAGCCGCCCCATGGGTTTCAACACATTTCTCTCCACCTGATCCCCGCTAGGGGTCCCTTCCTCCCTGGACAGCTGTGCTGCCCTCATTGAGTATCTCACCACAATCATCTTCAACTGCTCGGCCCAGCATGCTGCTGTCAACAGCGGCCAGGTGAGCCGGTGCCGGCCGGGGGTCAGCCGGGTCACGGGAGGGATGGATCTTGCGGGAACATGGCAGCCCAGTACTTACTGAGACTGGCGGGGGGGTCAGTTTGAATTCAGTGCCTGGATGCCCAATGTCCCCACCACCATGCGGCTTCCCCCACCTGCCGCCAAAGGCCAGGCAGACCTGCTGGCCTCCCTCCCCGAGGTCAACGCCACGTGCCACGCCCTCGTGCTCTTCTGGGGTGTCAGCAATGACATGAAGGACACTGTAAGCAAGGCCCGGGTGGGAGTGGGCGGGCCTTGGGTTCCAGGAGAGTGGGCAGGGTGAGGAGGGGTCCTGGGGTTACCTGGAGGTGCACTTAGCAGGGGACCTCCCAGGGGCATGGCGCCCAGTGATGAAAGCTGCTGGGGCTGTGGTTTAGGGTAGCACTGGCTCCTATTTATGAGCTGGAGCTTAGAGTGGTCTGGGTTTCAAAATGAGCATGGTTTGGGTGCGTGGGGGGTGGGGTTCTGGTAGTCTGGGCTTAAGGTGACCTTGTGCCTAGGTGGATGGGTAATTTGTGTTTCAAGTTGGATAGGTTTTAGGGTCTGCATTCCTAGGTGAGCAGGTTTGGGTGGGTTTTCTGACAGACTAGACACCTTGCATGATCTGGTAAGGAAACCTACTAGATGGGCTAGAATCAGGTCGGGTTGAAAAGGGGCTGGAGTATCTCCAGGTGTGAAGCACCAGCCTTCTCTCCTGCCAATCCCAGCGGCCCCTGGGCACCTACCCTGATGAGTACTTCACCGAGGAGGCCCCGCAACGAAGCATCGCCGCCTTCCAGAGCCGCCTGGCCCACATCTCAGGGGTCATCCGTGAGCGGAACCAGGGCCTGGCGCTGCCCTACACCTACCTGGACCCGGCGGTCGTGGACAACAGCATTGCCGTGTAAGCACCCAGTGTGCCTGCTGCCCCAGCCCGCACCTGCACCCCAAGTAAAGGCTGCGTGCACCGACAGATCCAGGGCTTGTGTTTGAAGCAATTTTTTTGGAAAACAGGCAGGTGGGAAGGGCCATCCTAGATAGAAATGCTGTTCTCGATCAGCACCGGGTCCAGGTAGTAGTAGGGAATGGGGAGGCATTTGTTGCGCTGGCGGATGTTGTGCGAGATCTGGGCCAGGCGCTGGCGGAGGGTCTCCATGCTTCTCCGGGGGACATCCTCCACGAAGTGGATGTCGGGAAAGTGGCCCAGGGGCCGCTGCGGACACAGAACCCAGCAGGTAGGATAGAGCAGCCCCTACCCCACGTCCACCCGTCCCCTACTCTCCGCCCTTGACACCCCAACTCCTGTCCCCTCAGCTCCCTGCTCAGAGTCCCCCCACACCCCCTGCACCCCAGCACCTTGTCATCAGGCTCCCGGCTGAGGGTCCAGAGCACCAACAGGATGATGCACGTGGTCTTCACGTCCGGCAGTGTGTCCATGAAGATCTGCTGCGTGGTCAGCCCCTTGGTCTGCATGGGTGGGTTCCGCATGGACGACGGGAAGTTGGGCATCCAAGACGTGAACTCCAGCTGGAGGTGGGGTAGTGGAGGGGTTCGGGTCAGAGAGTACCAGGGGTCTCTTGGGTTTAACCTGAGGTTGGGATCGAAGCTGGGACTTGAATTGAGAACCGTGGGGACCGGCCTAAGGATTATGGCTGAGACTGGGCTGGAGGTTGGGGCTGGAACTAAGGGTAGGTTTAGGCATGGGGCACGGGCTGGTGAGCACAAGTACCTGCCCTGTGTTGACAGCCGCATGCTTGGCAGAGCAGGTGTAGATGACAATGGTGACATATCGGATCAGCTCAGGAACAGTTCTCAAGCAGGTGGGGAAGCCTGGAGAGGGGGACCGGTGAACGTACTGGCAACATTATTTGTGCCCTGGCTCTGACTGGTCAGCAGAGGGCGTGCTAGAGCACAGCCCTCCCTGTCCTGCTAAGGCTCTAAGCGCCACACCCCTGCCCTCAGCCTGTCTGCTTGGCCCTCTTGAGACCACAGCCCCACCCTACCCCTAGCCAGACCCCAGGCCTCAGGGGTGGGGGGTCTCAACTATCTTCCAGGTCTGCTCCAGGCACCTGCCCCAGCTGGGGCCCTGAGATCTCTCCTCCAACTCTCCAACTCTCTTATGGGGGCCTCCCAGGCCTGGGGGGTGGGTGGCGGGGAGACCCCAGAAGAACCCTGGCTTTCCTGGCCTGACTCAGTACACTCCCCATGCACTCCCCCTGCATGTCTTCTTTCCGGTCCTCCTTCAGGGCTTCCAGGGAATGACATACACCGTCCTGGTTGTACCTGGGAGTCAACCTTGGTCCCTCCCATGTCCCCCTAACCCCCATTGCCAAACCCAAACCAGTCACCACGTCCTGTCATTTCTACCTGCCAACTAGTTCTGGAATTCTCTTCATTCACACCTGGTCACCTCCCTCCTGGACATTCACCTCCCTCCTGGACACCACAACAGCTCCCCAAAATATCTCCCATTTGCTGATGCTCCCTGATATATTCCAACACACAAATTGATCTCCTCTGCAAATTCCCTCAATGGCCCCCTCTCTGGTGCTCAGAGTAATTCCAAACTTCTTAACCATGATCCTTGCTCAAGGCTTCAGCCTTAGCACCATCTGGCGCCTGCCCGGCTCCCATCCCATGAGCTGGACCTGTGAGCAGCCCCACAATCACTACGCTCTCTCTGGTTTTGTGGCCTTTTCACAGGCTGTTCCACCCAGAACTCCCCAGCCACCTCTGGCCTCTCAGTGGTAACCTCCCCAACGTGCAGATGTTAGCTAGATGTTAGGCATGATGCCGGAGCTCAGCCAATTCTTAGTTTGTTGCTACCCAACCCCACTTTCTACCCCCCACCCCACCCCAAGGTGGGTTAGGTGACCCCCTGGGTTCCTACAGCCCCTCCCCAAACTGTACCGATCCTGCTACAGTGTTTACCTGGCTGGGCCACCTCCAGGGACTTGAGGGCAGCACCGCCACTGTCTTGTTCCCCTTTTCCTCCCAGCAACCAGACCACAGGTGCTCACTGAACATTTGCTCAGTGGGTACCCATGTCCTGTGGCTGCTCCCCCACCCTCAGCTCCCCAGTCTCCAGAATGCTCTTCCCTTTCCTACTTGAGCTCATGCCCCCTTCCTCAGTCCACAAAGGTTTATTTCTGGGGTGGAGGACTGGGACTCCTCCAGGCCTCTGCAGAGGTGACCCACAGTCCCTGAGTTTAAACAGGAACCAATAGCCTGTCACGCTTATGTCCCAACACGCTGAGATGCCGCTGTTCAGGGACCAGAGAAGGCTCTGTCAAAACCTAGGGCAGTGATGTGGCCTCCTTTAACCCACAAGGAGACATGCTCCTGCTCCCCCGAAGGCCCACCCCCCAGCCCTGGGCCCCTGCTGGGTCCATACCTGAGCTCTCACGCTCTAGAAGGCACTCCTTGAATATCTCCTGCACCCAGGACTGCAATTCTGGGTCGCCTTCCACGGCTGTGTCACATGGATAATAGTAGGTGATAATCTCCGTCACATACCTGGCCAGAGCACAGGGCCTCAGTCTGGACCCTCCTTGGCCATGCTTTTCCCACCTCCCCAAGGAGGCTCAAGCCTTGGTGTACCCAGAGTAGCCTCAGGCCTGCTGGTGGGCAAGCCCTGTGGGGGAGGGGAGGTGAAGGGGGCCCAGCAAGGTCAGGAGTGCTCCCTAACAAGGGTCAGGTGAGGTGCACAGGCAGCTCAGAGCCCATAAGGCCAGCAGATGGGGCCCAAAGCAAGGGAAGGACCGACTGGGCTTCCCCCAGCCCCACCCAGAGTGTGAGCGCACGTGTAACCGACACACAGACCCCAGACCTCGTCCTCTGACCAAGACCAAGCCCTTGGATGGCCCCGTACCCAGGCTCAGGTCCTTAAAGCTCCCCACACCCCTCCAACACCTCAGGGTGTCCACCGTGAGTGCCACCCGCTGCTGCACGTCCTCTCCAGCGAGTCCCACACCTCTCCAGCGCGTCCCACACTGCCAAGCTGTCATCTCGGTAATAATATCCCGGCAGGTCCTGAACCCCACGCTCGATGAAGTCGTTGGGAAGGTAGAGACTGTCGTAGGTGATCTTTGACAAAGCCCGCACCATCACCTCAGCAAAGCCCGCCAGGCCCAGGGACGTGCCCTGTTAGGGAGGAGGCAGAACCTGGAGCTGACAGCGTCCTGGCAAGTCCTCCCCCCTGAGGACTACACTCGGCTCACACAGTCTAGTGGGTGCCCCTCCAGCCCCACCCAGGAGTTCTCACAATCTGGCCAGCGTGCCCAGGCCCTGCCTCTGTGCCCCCCTGGACCCCAGTGCCCACTTTAACCCAACCCCTCCTTCCACGCCCCACTGTGACTGAAAGGCACATGGGAAGTTCTGCTTTTAGTCTAGCTGCAAAGCCCAGAAGGAGAGCAGATGTCTTGCTGCAGAGACAGAAGTCTTACCCTGGCCGAGAGCCCCCCCTCATTGATAAGGAGGGCTCGCCCAATGCTGTTGATCTGGATGGTGAATCGGGTGTGAGGGATGAGGAGCTGTGGGAGAAAGCATGGAGGATAATGAGAGAAAATTGAAGCTTCCCCCCAAAGGACCTCAGTACCTCCATTGCTGCAACATCAGACCCCCTCCACTAGGAAGTGCCTCTCCAAGCTCTCATGGGATCCCTGGCTGCCTCCCCAAGTCTCACTGGAACCCCCCTGCCTACTGAGTGAGCCAGGTGGCTTTCTGAGGGCAACGATTATTCGCAGTGGTGTCTTTGCCCGTGCCCATACCTTGTAGAGGGGGTGGCACATGGGAAACTGCCTCAGTGTGGCCAGGGAGAAGGCCTCAGCCAAGAGGTGGGTCTCCAGCAGATGGGCGATGGCTTCGTGGCAGTAGAACTCAGCATTGCGCACCCAGGTCTTGGCCAGTAGCCAGTCCCACTCAGAATCACTGGGCAGGAAGATGGGGCAGTCGGGCCCAGGCGTCTGGCTGAGCTGTATGTGGGGGAGGAGGCAGGGCTAAGCGAGTGTAGAAACACACACGCATACAAGGGTTCCCGCTGCAGGAGGGAAGCAGAGAGCAATCTGAGGAAGTAATTGTTCCTCCCTCTTTCCAATCCCTCTGGTTCCCTGAGCACACAAGTCTTTCCCTCCACCTCACATTCGCTCTTGCTGGTCGCTCTGCCTACAGTTTCTTCCCCCTACCCTTTCTCTATCTTCCATCTCCCACTCATAAGCTGCCTCCTCTGAGAATTCTTCCTTCTCTCAAGTCCAAGTTTACCACATCCAGCTGTGCAGGTTGTGCACTGCACAAGGGTACCAAGAACGGGAGGAGGGGGAGACGGTGGGGAGGCGGTTAGCACTGAAATCTAGTCTACACAGTTTCATTAACAAACCAGGAGCATCAGGGCTTAGCTGATGTCCCCAGAGGGGTGCCTTTTTCTAATTTGGACGTGATCCAGCTGGGAAGGAAGCATGTCAATTCCCTTTCCTGCCAGACCACACTCCCAAGGCAGCAACTAAGTGTAATCAATTAGGTATTTCTAAAGGAGACCGGGCCTACAGTAGGTAGTGATTTATCAAGCGGATGGATGAATAGTCAGAGACAAGTCTGAATCTCCTGCACATTCCCATCTGGCGACCACTGAGCATATACACGCAGCATGTACATGCCACACACAGGGGCTTTAACACACGTGCGTGCACACAGGCACCCAGGTTCCTGTCTGGGCACACAGTGCAGCACACAGAGGTGCACTCATAGGAAGTCACCCAAAGTTTATCCACAGGGTCACACACCAAGCTCACTATTGGACACACAAAAATAGGCACATACATAAACAGAGGTGTGTTCTCAAATGCACACACAGAGACATACAGACACACACGCTTACACAGATGTGACATTCATACAGGTACAAACTCGCAAATAGGTATACAACATTCAGGTACACACGCACACAGGCTGCTCCTTTAACCGCACACTCACACAGATGGGTCATGCAAGTACACACTGGCCCCAACACACACGCAGGCGCTCACATTCGTGCACGAACTGGCCACACAGGAGCCCAGACCCGCACCGCAGGCACCTGGATGGCAATGGGCATCATGTTCCCTTCCGGGTTAAAGTGCAGCAGGCAGAGGGGCGCGCACTGGTGCTGCTTCTGGCCGCTGAGTTCGACTGTGGGGATGCCCTCCAAGATGCCGTAGTCCGCCAGGTAAATGTTGCCGTTCTGAAGAGGAGCCGTGAAAAGCAGCCAGATAGGTACCAACCTGAGGCACCCTGGACCCAGGCTGGGGTACAGAATTCCCCACCCATCCCCACAGTCGCTGCAAGGGTTAGTCAGGGAGGACAGAGGGGACACAGGTTGGGGGGGACTTCGCAGGTGGGTGGAAGTGGGCAGAGAGGGGATGCCCAGGAGGAAGCAGGGAGGCTGTGGGTGTCTCCACCTGAGCAGGCCTCACCTCTAACTCCGCTTGCAGACACGTTCCCTCTCCCAGGAACGGGGCCACCATGTCATCTGTGACCGGGAACTTGTCTGGGATCTGCATGCAGCGGCGGAGCAGGCCTGGGTTGATGCCGTTGAGGTACTGGTACCCGAAAAAACTATCCTCTGCCCAGTGCTCGGCCACGTACTCTGGGAGGACAGCACGGGGTCGTCACGACCCGGCCCTCCGTAGGGAGAGAAAGGCATGGGACTGAGATCCGGGAGAAAAACAGTGGACACCCCGGAGGACTGGGGTGCAAACGAAGACGGACCCCAGCAGTGGGCGGAGGCCAGGCGCCGTTGCCCAAGGAGCCGCCAGAGGGCGCACCCGCCCAGCTGCGGCTTTTTGCCTCTGCCACGCCCCCAGCCCTCTGCCCGACGGGGCCTGCCATCTTGCAGGCGTCTGGAGTTCCTCCCGCCAGCAATCACCTGGGTCCCCCCTGTTTGATTCAGGGTACCCCACCCCTTACCAGAGATGACAGTTTTCGTAATAGGGAAAATTTTCTTAATGTCTTTCAGTCTCTTCCAGGACCGTTTTCTGTCTAAGAGGCCACGAACTTTGAAGACAAATGCCCTAGCACACGGATTTGGGGTGGGGGTAGGGGGTGCGTCAGAGAGGCTGCCAAGTTCTGCTGTGCCAGCCGGCAGCAGAGCTGGGTCTCAGCGTCTCTAGGTCTAGAGCTGAGTTTTCATCAGGTCCTAGGTTCTTTAGGCCTGTCTTCAGCTCCCTCTGCTTTCCCCCCATTCAACCTGGGGGCGCCATGCAGGCAGGGGCCTAGGGGCGGGAACCCCAGCTGGCACACACTCACTTGGGTCCCAGGCGAAAGAAGAAGGAAGCTGTCTTGATGAAGGAAAAGCGCAGATTTGAGTTCAGGAACTTGGTGGCCTTAATGTTGATGAGAATCGGGAATCCAGGAATATAGCCATTCCACCTATGGGGAGGGGAGCAAGCCCGGGGTCAGGCACCAGGCCCTGGGGGAGAGTGGGGGGAAGGGACAGGGTCTGGGTGTCAGCCATGGCAGAGGCCCAGGGCAGCCTCAGGTGCTTACTCAGGCCGGTTAGGGTTTCTCCGGACAGGAGGGCGGTAACTGGGGATGTGCACATAGTTAGGCAGGCCAGGAACGAAGACCCTCCAGCTGCAAAGAGAAGCCGGAATAGTGGACCCTGGTGGCTATGCACCACTGCAGGGCCCAGAGGGCAAAGCCATCACCGACTCCATGACCACCTGCAGGCCCCGCCGTGCTTCACTCACTGGTAAAAGTCCTTCTTGGCTCTGACCTCCTCCTGTCGGTGCTCCAGTAGGATTGGGAGTGTGTCGTCCGCTGTTGTCTTTCCTGCAGGTAATACAAAGAGGAGGCTGAGGAGCTGGCCACTGGTGAGGGTCAAAAAGCCATTCCTCCCCCTGCCCATTTCAGGGGCCAGAAGTCAGCATCTGTTCCCCAAGTTAGTTAAGTTGGTTAAGAATGGGGAAGGCTGACCCTGGGAATGAGGGGGAGGGGTGTCTCCTCCCCAAAATACATATAAAAGGCTCATGGACCAGCCCCTCCCTCACTCTGCCCCTCAAGTTAGGCACTGGTGCTGCAGGAAGTCTCTTTTCTAGACTTACCTAAATGTTAAAAACTACATTATTTTGTATCTACTAAGTATTGGGCACTTTCTAAACACTTGAATTATATTTCCCGTTTAATCCACACCTTTATGAACCAAGTGGTAATTACTAGAAGCCTGCAATCCAGTCTCCACAATCCCTAAATCCAAAAGATATAAACATTAAGTTTGCTTTTACACAAGGTAGGCAAAATTTGTTAGTAGGCAAACGTGCTCTAAATTTGCCTGATGCCAGGTTAGAGTCTTCATTTAACTCGTTGGCTATAATTATTCATAGTTTTTGCTGCAGAAACATCAGTCTATTTTGATCAGGGGATGTCCTAGTAGCTATAGTACATTATATGGTGAGTACATGCAGAAAAGACACACACACACACACGCGCACACACACGTTTCTGTTGGAGGAAGTATGTGACCCATGGTTGGCCCACAGCTTGGACCCAGGAATTGGGACTCCTCATCCTTCCCCTGCCCTTTGAATGGCACATGCCAGCTGGATAGAATATGTGACTGAATCCACTTAAGGTCTCTCTATAAACTCAAGACTCTGATGGACAGGTGTAGAAGTAAACTCCTGCCTGGGCTGTCCAAGATAAATCTTGTAAGTTTCCATTCTTATTAAACCTGCCGCCTACCAATCTGGCATGGTCTGCCTCTGACTTCCTTCTTTCTTCCCTCTGTGTATGGGGGCCCGTTTACAAGCCAACAGTTGTGTGTGTGTGTGTGTGTGTCTATATACACCTTCTAAATAAAATCTGAATGTCGAAACACCTCTGGCCCCAATAGCTTCAGCTAACCAACTGTATGGTCTTGCTCATTTTACAAGAAAAAGTAATAGAGAAACAGTGAGCTGGGGTTTGAGTCAGCCTTCTGCTTCTGACCATTCACCCATCACCCACAAGAGTTGCTGAGCTTTTTCACAACTCTTTACAGGGTTTATCGGTCTCATCTGATTCTCACATCAACCCTATGAAGCAGGTCTGCTGTTAGCCCAGTTTATGATGAGGACACCGAGGCTTAGAAGACTTAGAAGAATTTGGAAATGTGCCCATATGTCCAGTTGAAATCCACATCCAGGCCTGTCTTTCTCTAGCATCCCGGCCTGATCGGCAAGCACCAGTTACTGCAGTGCTCCCATTTCCTTCAAGGTCCCTTCTCCTCCATTTGCCTCAGTTGATGTGCTCTGGATGAATAGTGCCCCCTGGAGCCATGTGACCCAGAGACCCAGCTCAGCTTCATCCCCTGGGTGGGAGCCTTGCTCCTTCAAGGGCCCAGCAAGTGACTCAGTCTCCTTGCCCTGGTATTGCATAGCAGCTGCCCCACCCAACCCCATTTCTGCCTGGCCACCAGTGTCACCCTGCCTGTCCCCCACTTCCATGCTACTAAGGCCTGCTGCAGAGGGAAGAAGCTCAGTGTCCCCAGGGAGACCCTTCTCTTGATCTCCCCACCCTCCTCAGACCTGCCTTCTCCCCTCCCGCCTCTCCTTTCCCCCTCAGGCACCATTCCCCTGCTCCCAAGGGGAGCCACAGGGAAGTGAGAGACACAGAGGGGTGATGCCTGGGAGAGGGTGGAGCTCCAGGCCCTAGGCCCCTCACTTCTCCCCTCACTGCCATCCACCTTGAGGGAGGCCAGAAGCTGAATGGGGAGCCTGTAGGGGAACAAAAAGAACAAGCTTCTAGTCCTCTGAGCTCAGGCACTGAGGGCCTGTCCTTCTGTGGGAGCAACCAAGTGACAGATTTGGTGAGCACCTGGAAACCTGAGACCATCTGTATGGGTAACGGGGTGTCCCACTGGCACACACAGGAGCCTTCACTGGATTGGCGGGCGGGGGAGGGATGCTTTTAGAGTGGCAGTGAGTCCTACAGAGAAATAAGGGGTCCTATTGGAGTAATAGGGTAGTCTTCGGAGCAGTACAAATGTTCAATAAGAAAACCAAGGCTGGGCCTCCCTGGTGACACAAGGGGTTAAGTCTGAGCATTATGAAGCATCCACAGTCACTGCAAGGTGAGTTCAATCCCCAGCCAGGGAGGGGACCCACATGGCACAGCAGACCTCTCCTAGCTCACCCACTGCTCCCCTCAGCAGTGTATTTCAATCAGTCTGCCTGTTCTGCTCCCCACTCTGTCTCTGGTGAATCTCTTACCCCTTGTACCTCTGGCCTGTACCCCAGTTCTTGTATGCATGGGTAAATATTTTTTTTAAAAAAAGCCAGAACATCATAATACGATGCAAGGCCTCCTACTTAGATCCAGAGAGAACTGATGGAGTAACCAGGCTTCTTAATGAAATAATATGTCAGCAGTTGGAATAATGGGCCATCCTGTTAGAGAAACAAAGCCTCTTGTAGTAACAGAATCCTACCAGAGTGTGGTCTATGGATGTGTGGTGTGTGTGCACACGCATGAATGTGTGTGGTGTTTGCATGTGTCTGGCTAGTGGATGTGAGTGTGCAGTGTGTGTGTGCAGAGATTCTTCCCACAGTAGCAGGGCATGCTGTGTGGCATAGAGTGACCCTATCGGCGGCCTGCGGCCTGCAGCCTGTACCTAGGGGAGCAAGGGGTCTTCTCAAAGCGGCCAGGCATCCCATAGGAGGCAGAGGAGGGCTGTGGAGGTCAGGGAAAGCCTGCCTGTCTGCAGTGAGACCCCGGGCTCCTAAGAGCAGGCCTATGCCGCCTTATCTCCATTCCTCCAGGGTGCAGCTGAGTTGGGCCCTGGAGGGCAGCAGCCTGATGGAGCATAATTGTATCAGCGTGGCAGAGTTTCCTAGGGCGCCTGGGGAGCTGGCCCCTGGACAGCTTGCTGGGAGCCCAAGTGACCAAGCTGGGGAGGCTGGGCCAGAGTGAGGGCTAAGAAGCACGGGGCAGGTGGTGCGGGCTTGCCTGTCGCCTCCCGGAGCGCCAGAGTCTCATAGCCGTCCATCCACTGGTAGGCGGGGAAGTGGAAGATGCGGCCATTGGGTGCACAGATCTGCACGTAGTTGCAGTACCAGGGGTTCTTGGGAAAGAAGGAGTAGGGCTCCTTGTGCAGGCGGATGATGATGAGCTCCCCCAGATCCTGCTGGCACTGGACAGTGTACTCATCCACCTGGGCAGGGCACAGGATCAGCTGAGCTGGCAGACTGGACCCTGGCTCTCCAGGTCCCCCCGCTGGTCCAGCCCCTCCCCAGGCTCTGCTCATGTTGGGAAGTGGTCACCTTCCTGGGCTCCTGGGCCCAGATTCCCAAGGCTGGCCAGACCACGGCGCTTCCTTCTCTCCGTTCCAGCTCCTGAGGTTCCAGCCTTTCCCACTTCCCTCCCCAGTGACCTGAGGCTGCAGGACCCAGGCATAAGTTACAAAGGGGTCCAACTAGGGTACGGGGCCTTCTAAGCCTCCTATAGTCTCAAAGTGGAGAAAGGTGGTCCAGTCAACCACTTTTCTCCCGCTCATAAATAAGGTGTAGGGATTAGAGAGAGAATGAACTATTAAGATAACAAAGTAAGTGGCTGAGTCTGAATCAAAATCAGGTCTAAGGGCTGAGGGCCCCGTGGAGTGTTCCACCACGGACAGGTCTGTACCCACTGGACTGGCTGGTCTAATGCCGTCTTGAGTCAGAGAATCCATGAAAATTTAAGCCAGTGATGATGCAACATAACTTAGGAGTAAGAGTGAGTAAGGAGAGAGAAAGATGAGGGAGAAGGGAGAGAGACAGGGTGGGAGGGACTAAGAAAAGAGAGATAGCTGGAGTGGGAGAGGGTAGAGGTGAGGGATGGGGAGTCAGTGATGTCAGAGAGGAATGGGTGAGAAAGCAGGTAAAAAAAGGGAAGGCGTGAGATAAGGAATGACTGGAAGGGAAGAGATGATAGACAAGGGATGAAGCAGAAAGGCCCAGGGAGCCAGGTCTAAGGGGGTTATCCAGAGCCAGCCCAGGTCCGCCCCACTGCTTTCAGCCTCTCCCAGAGCTCCCACCTTCTCCTGGTAAGGGCCTGGCTCCCTCCCTGCACACCTCCATCGGTCCAGAGCTCCCAAGACACACACACACCACACTCACACACACATGTGCCAGAGACATACAAACACTGCACACGTTCATGAGCGTGCACACACAAGACACACCACATATGTGTGCACACACACAGTACACCTCACACCCCCACATACGCACAGCCCCCACGCATGCATCCACCACACAAACATGCATACCCCACACACTCACGCATGCGCATGCGCGCACACACTCACCGCCCCAGTGGCAAAGTCTCTCCCAAAGTGGTTCAGCCGCTGCTTGTGGCTCTCTCCTTCGGTGCCCACGATGGTCAGTGAGATGGTGTCCATTGTTCCTGACAAGAGGTCAGTCCCTGTGGCCACCTTGACTTTGTAGGTGGCCATGGTTGTTTTTCAGGAGGCGGGAGCTGGGGCTCAATCTCAGACACGGTGGGGGGGCCACACTGGGGCCCAAGTCAGGCAGGAGAATCTGGCCAGAGAGGAATGGAAAGGTCCAGATTCCCAAGGTGGAGCGGTGAGGCAGCCCAGAGCCTAGGGAAGCTTCTGCCCTCAAAGGTGGCTGTGAGCAGAGCAAGATGGACTGGGCGGAGAGAATAGTAGTGAGTGAGCCGGGGCAGGGCTGCCAGCTCTCTGGGAGCTGGCAGGGAGGAGCAGCAGGCAGGGACCTGGCTCTGAGAGGGCGGTTGAAAGAGCCTTCAGGGTGGGGCAGCCAGTCCTGCCTAGGCCAGGGCCCCAGGGGAGTTGGAGGAGGGGGCCCTGGGCGAGGGCCTCAGATCTTTATCAAGCTAATAAGCTCTTTCCCTCTGCCCGCCCCCAGGCTGCAGCACCCTGTACCCCTGCTAAGCAGGGCCCTGGGCAACAGGTTATCAGCCTGGTTCAGCCCCCACCTCCCCGTGGGAGGAGGGGGCAGCACAAACTCACTGTCCACTTGGCCTGCTGCCATTTCTCTCTGAAATAGGACAGGTAGTGGCCACGGCAGGCAGGTTCACCCATCCTCCTACCCCAAGGCCTGGGCGCAGAGCCCCTGCCAGGAAGGTGGTGGGTATTGAAGGCGGGCTCAGGATCCCCAAGGAAGGTTCTGGGGAGAGGTGATCACACAATGGAGCAGGAGCATCTGTTGCTTCCTCAGGGGCTAGGATTGACTGAGGAGGAACTGAGGTTAAATACAAAAGTGGAAGACAAAGAAACTAAGCTAAAGAATAGATATACAAACTTGTGGTTTAATCGTAACAGAATTCCACCCAGCTATTAAAAAAAGTCAGGAATGGGGGTACAGGCTAGAATCAGGTAAGGAAGTCGGTAGGTTCTATATCTTAATCTGGGTGGTGTACATTCTCCGTATCTATAGTATCTTTCAGTTTTAT
Organism: Galemys pyrenaicus; assembly: GCA_019455555.1. Lineage (NCBI taxonomy): Eukaryota > Metazoa > Chordata > Mammalia > Eulipotyphla > Talpidae > Galemys > Galemys pyrenaicus. The sequence continues at coordinate 1,808,125 of JAGFMF010012125.1, read as the reverse complement.
GACAGATTCACCCTCACCCCGAGGAAAAATGAAACAAAGCAAGAAGCTAAAAGAATGAAGCTACGAAGAGGCTGGAATCAGGGCTGGGCTCCGATGGAATCGAGTTTGTCAGGAACCAGTCATTCATTCTTTCATGCCTTCATTCATTCAGCAGATATTCAGGGAACACACTTGGTGTTCCAGGGACTGTTGAAGGCATTGAAGATACAAAGAAGACTGAGCAATAAAAGTCAGTGAGAAACAGTCTGTTTGCTACAGTTGTGGATATTAAATACTGAGTGGGAAGGGGGTGAGGGTAGGGCCTACTTTCTGTGAGAACTGCAGAAGCCAGAGCCATGAGGATGGATGTGGGGAGTAGGGGGTGCACCTAAGATCAGATTATGAGAGGGGGTCGGAGTCCTACATTTAGGCGACTGTGCTCGCACCCAGGGAGAGTGAGGAGAGAGTCAAGTTCCTATCCCTTCTCCCAGACCTGCCTTCTTTCCTCTGCCTCCCAAGGATGGCTCCTGCCAATGGGGAAACACCAGCCGAAGATTCCTCCCTGGTGGCACCCTTCTTTCACCATCAAGGGAAGGTGACATGGCGTCCAGAAAACGTTAGAGCCGAAGGAGACTGGTTTTCTGAGGTGGGAAAAAGCTTCTGGGACCTTCAGGTCTAGATGAGGACTGTGGATGAGATTGCAATTTGGGTTGAGCCGAAGGATAAGGATGGAGTTGGGGTTAGGGCCTGAAGTGACCTTTTTCAAGATCCAAATCTGCTGGTGTCACTCCGTACTGCCTTCAACCCCAGGCCAAGCCTGTCAGCGACTCCTTCTATTGGGGGTAAAGTTTGTCCTAAACTAACTTTAAACAAAAAATAGGTTTGATGGACCCACCCTCACCCCAGACCAAAGAGATCCAAGACACCAAGTACCACACATCCCATAATGTCATCATCACCGAAGAGAGGTCTCTGCTGGGACCTGAGGTGGAGTGAAGCAGCCAGGCTGGGTACAAAACCAGACAGGTGAGTCTTGGAGGCTCTTGGTTTTTTGCTGGCTTCCAGCACACTATTGGGGTTTCAGCTCAGCAGAACTGGTACAACACATTCACCAGCTTATCTCCCTCTCTTTCTCCCTGAGTTATTCATTTCTTCATTTTCCCTTCTTTTGTAAATAAACCCTTTATTAACCTTTGTGTGTGCCTGCAGTTGAGTCCCTTTTAAGAGTGCGTGTGAGGACCCACAGTCCATATTTCACATCAGCTTGCCCTGGAACACTTCTTGCCTTCAGGACAATGACGTCATCCCTCCAGGGACGTAGCCTCCAGGACCTGCCTCATAGGTCTCAGCCCCTACCATATTCCCCCTTTGTTCACTTCTTTTAAAAAAAAAATTTACTTATTTATGCATATAAGAGCTGGATTCAGGCCAGAGGTGTGTGTGGGTGTTGCGTGGGACGGGTGTGAGGATTCACCAGAGACACAGTGGGGAATAGAACAGGTGAGTTGGGGCCTCCCTGGTGGTACAGTGGGTTAAGCGGTGCACTGTGAAGCAAACCGCAGCCACTGCAGCATCAGTTCGATCCCTGCTGCTGGCTAGGGAGGTGACCCACATGGCACAGCAGACCTCTCCTGCCTTGCCCACTGCTCCCCTTAGCAGTGTGTTTCAGTCAGTCTGCCTGTTCTGCTCCCCACTCTGTCTGGTGAATCCTCTCACCTCCCTGGACTCTGGCCTGTACTCCCAGCTCTTTTATGCAAATAAATAAATCTTTAAAAAAAAGAACAGGTGGACTGACTGAAGTACACTGCTAAAGGGAGCAGCAGGTGAGACAGGAGAGGTCTCCTTCTCCATGTAGGTCAGCTACCTGGATTGAACTCATGCCACTGAAGATAGCATTTGTAATGCTGCAACTTAACCACCAACTTGTGCCACCAGGGAGGCCCCCCTTTTGTTCACTTCTGTCTGGAATTAGGTGCCTTTCATTCATTCATCTGTACACATTGAGCGCCTACTGTGTACCCCTCACTATGTCAGACCTTAAGTCCTATGAATACAGAGTAAATTCCTGTCCTCCCTCATGGAGCTTACATTCTAGTGGGGGAAACAGACAATATGACCTAATAACCAAGTAAATGAAATATTGCATTAAGCAGTGATTAGTGCTGAAGAGAAAACATGAAGCAAAGAAAGATGATATAAATTATAGGGGAGCAATATAGAATGACCAGGGGAGAGCTCTTTGAGAAGAGAACTTTTGAGAAAAAACATGAAGTAAGCCATCCCCTTCTAACCACGGGCCTTTGTACATGCTGCTCCCTCTTTACTTCTTGAAACTGATTAATGCTTCCTCTTCCTTCTGACCTTAGCATGATAATTGCTTCATCAGAAAAGCCCAATTTAACTATTAATAGAGGTCACACGACTGTAGCTAACATCTTTCTTTTTAAAAATATTTATTTATTTATGCATACAGGCAAGAGGTGCAAGCAGGGGGTGGGGGGAGGTTGGTGAGTGAGAGGATTCATCAGAGACAGAGTGGGAACTGAACAGGCAGACTGACTGAAACACACTGCTGAGGGAGCAGTGGGTGAGGCAGGAGCGGTCTGCTGCGCCATGTAGGTCCCCTCCCTGGCCAGGGATTGGACTCAGGCTGCAGTGGCTGTGGATAGCTCCACAGTGCCACGCCTTAACACCTTGCACCACCAGAGAGGCCCTAATATCTTTCATTGATGTCCATTTTCCCTATTAAATTAAACAGTGCATCATTTGGATTGGTTTTCCCTCCATCCCCCATTACAGTTCCTGGTACTTGGAAGATTCTTGAAACATGATACTTTTTAAATTTTCTTACGTTGTTGTTCATTTTTGTATAATAATTGGCTTCTCCCTTCATCTGTGGTCACCATAGTTCTCCCTCCACCAGAACCATCACCATCACCATATCCCCTCCCCAGTTTTGACACCCCTACCTTCCCCTTCCTTGCTATATGCCTCAGATCTATGGTCAATTTGCAAGTTTTGTCTTTTTCTTGAGCTTTTATCAGTTCCTCGATATTCCACATAAAAGTGAAACCATCCAGCAGTTATCTTTTTCCTTCTGACTTATTTTCCGCTTAGCATAATCCCTTCCAGCTCCATCCACGTTGCGGCAAATGGCATGAGTTTGGAAACACGATCCTTAATGGTTAAATGGATTAGAGTTAAGAATGAGGTCAGGGAATGATTTCATTCCCAACCCTGGGATTGGAATTAGGATGAAAATTCAGAGAGGAGAGTTAGATTGGGGTGAGGAGGTGGAAGAAGGGAATGGTAGGGCTGGGGAGAAGCGGAGGAGGAAGGTCTCGCTGTGCTCTGGGTCACGGGCAGTGCTGTCTCATCTACAGGGTGCTGTCCCAGGCTGAGGGACAGGAGCCGTCAGGCCAGTCAGGCCCACCTTCCTGGGCTCTGATCACTCACCCTGATGACTCTTGGGGAATGCTGGGAGCTGCATGGTGAAAATTTGCAATTTAAAATGCAAATGTGTTACAAACTCTCTCAGCCTCCAGCCTTCCAGCCACTCCCACTTCCCTTGAGACTGTGCACCCAAGATGCTGGTCAGGACTGGCTCTGAGCAGGCCTGAGCTTTGTGAGTCTAGTCTCTGGGGGTTGGGCAGCCATGCCTCCAGGCCCCGCTGGGATGAAGGGTCCTGGAGCAGAGGTTGAGAGGGCCCTGTGCTGGTGTGGCAGGGGCACTCAGGTGGCCTGGAGGTTAAGGTAGGAGAGTGTCTCGGGGAGTCAGGGAAGGGAGCTGAAGTATAGAGGAGTACGAGTGCCCCCCACATGGTGGGCATCCACCTCCACCCCCAAAAGCTACCTCGAGAGTCCTGACCACTATCGATAGGTCTCCCGCTCCATAGGAGTGACTGCTCTGGGTTTGATCAGATTCCAGCCGGGGGTAGGAGTTAGGTTCCTATAGGAAATGAAGACTGAGATGGGGGTGAGATGGAAGTGAGTGTTGCTGGGACTGGAGACATGGGATGGCATCAGGCTTCAGGATGTAGACTGGGCACTCCCCAGTTACTGCCAAAACGTGGCTGCGTGACTCTGGGTAGGTGCTCATTGTGCTGAAGAACTGGTTCTCCTGGGCCACGGACGGGCGGACCCGGGGAGCAGGAGCGGCCACTGGGAAGGATGTGAGCTTGCTGGGTTGACTCGAAATGGGCCACCCACACAGGAAGCCGAGTCCTCTGCTGGGGCACCCCCATGCCTAGCCCCACCCCAAGCCTGCAAGGTCCGGGGCCCCACCCCCTAGGACGCAGAGAAAAAAATCAAATCGGGTCACTTCCCTGCAGAGCGTAAAACAGTGTTGTCCCCAGAATCCCACCCAAGAACTTAATGTGGACTTCAAGACTATGCAAGGCCCAGTCCTGTCTGCTTCTTGGGCACCTTGTTCCAGTCACGCTGGCCTTCTCTGTTCTGCAAACACATGTCCTTCAGGCCCTGTGCTCTTGCCCCATCCCTAGTCTGTAACATGTATCCCCAAACTGTTTAAATGTTTTCTTATTGTCATGGAGGCCTCAACTCAACTGTCCCTGCCTTGAAGATAACCCGGACTGTCATCCCCATCATGTTAACCCACTGCCTGGTTTCATCTCCCAGTTGGGCTTACCGCCACCTGAAAGGGCTTATTTGTTTACGTTTATGTGCTTGTTATCTGTCTTGCCGTAAGTCAGAACAGGGCTGGTGCCAGGATTTGTTCACAGCTGTTTTCTAGGTGGTTCAAACGGTGTCTAGGGAACAAGCCATGAAGCAAGCAGATCCTAGAATGTCAATGCTGGAAGGGACTTTCCAGGTCTCTCATCCTCCCATTTATCTGACAGATTTGGGCCACCAAGGCTGAGGGATTTGGTTAAGACCAACTGGACAAAAAGGACTGGCATGCTTCCCACGAGGCCGGTCCCCTTCCAGACTGACTGAAAAGCATGGCAGCCCCCATGTGACATGCACTCCCCCTCCATGTCCTGTCCTCATTGGTGCCCAGTGCCCAAAGCAGAGTTCTACATTCTGGTGTGTCTCTCCAATAAATCTCCCTCCAAGCTGGCTTTCTGGGAAACCAGATTCCAGTGATCCGCCCTAGCGCCTCCCTCTCCGGCTCAGGGGCATTTTTTAGGATGGGCATGGCTCCCAATGCTAACTTTGGCTCAAGCCAAGAGTGTTCCTGGAGGAACAGGCTGCCTGTGTGTGCCTGACATCACTGGGCCCTGGTCCTGCCCTTCTAAGCCAAGGCCCATGTTTAAGAGGCATGTTTGGCTTCTGCCACCGCCTTTCTGACCACAAGGGGATGTCTCTGTCTATTTCTTATGCCTTTGATTTTGTGCTGAGGTAAACAAAATCTGGTGATTTGGGTCAAATTCTTAGGTGGAGGGCCTCCCTGGTGGCGCAGTGGGTTGAGCACCACACTGAATCGTCAGCATCTGTGGCACAGCAGCTCGAATTCAATCCCTCCCCGCCAGGGAGCTGACCCACATGGCACAGCAGACCTCTCCTGTCTTGCCTGCTGCTCCCCTCAGCAGTGTGTTTCAGTCAGTCTGCCTGTTCTGCTCCCCACTCTGTCTGGTGAATCCTCTCATCTCCCGTGACTCTGGCCTGTACCCCAGCTCTTCTATGCATAAATAAATAAATCTTTAAAAAAATTCTTTGGTGGAATCTGCAGGTGAGTTATTCCCAAACACCTCTTGGTGTCCAGGATGGAATGAAGATCCTCTTCTTCCAGGAGCACAGCAGCAAGCACAGATCCAAGGTTTGGCATAGCCAGAGACCGCCCTGCTAACCAGTTTCCTCAGCATACTGCAGGGAAGGGTGGGGGTAGGGGGAGGGAAGAGCAGTTGGGATAGGATAAGGGAGGGTTGGTTGAAAAGGGAAGGGGCTGAGAAAAAGGATAGGCAGTGTTTCTCTCTGGCTCTATAAGGAAGTGGCTGAACCAAAATTTCAGTGTAGCAGGGGCTCTGGGATGACTCAGGGAGAAATGCAACTAATAGATCAGAAGCCTTTTGCACAGCTATGTTTATACAGCAAGCATTTTTGTTTTCTTAGATCTTGGTCACCAAGGCAGCTGGTGGCTCCCCACTGGCTGAAGGAAGGAACACTGACTTCAGTCTAACATGGGGTTGTGAGACGCTACAGACTAGCCAAGCCCTACCCACCTGAGGATCTTGATTGAGTACAGTTATTGTGACACTAAAGCCATAGGAGTCTCTTTTACCAGCTCTAAGGGGTGAAGCAACAGTGACCTGTCACTGTCTAAAGACACTGACTCTGGTCAGAGAGAGACATGGTCTGGATTTGGCCAGAGAAGGAGCGAGAGGGCTAGAGCTGAAGTCTAGGGAAAAGGAAACCTGGAAGTTGTTAGTGGCTGTGGAGAGAGAAGATAGGGATGCCTGAGGATAGGGTTAGAGGGACAACATCAGACTCCCCTGATTATCCTGCAGCAACGACCCCAGCATCTCAGTGCCCAGGGAAGTTTATTTCTCAGTCCATGTTCAACTGAGGTCAGCGGGGGCTCTGCTCTAGCCCCTCTGAGATAGAAGCTGATGACCGAAGCTGCTTCTAGAACAGCAGAGGCAGAGAAGAGAGGATGCTAGAGGGGTTCGTGACAGCAATTAAACGCTGCAGACTGGAGATGACTTGCATCACTTCTGCTCAAAGTTTGTTGGCCAAAGCTCACCCCTGACTCCACCCAACCACAGGAGGGCCCGAGGTCTAGTCTTCCATGCATGCGGACGAGGAGCAGGATCCTCGAGTAGCAACACCCACACCCAGATACTCCATCCTCTGGCTTTGCAAAATGCCTATTTTTGTCCTACCACAGGGAGGTGAAGGCAGGAATGTAGGGACTGGCTAGGCAGCAGGTTGAGCTGAGAAGCTTCCTGTCTCCAGAACAAGCAACCCAGAGACTCAATACTGCTCTTCCCCTCCTCCCCCCCAACCCTGAGCCCCACTCTCCCCCCATCCTCCCACCCACCTAAACACACACACACATCCAAACAAATAAAATGGGAACCAAATATGTATTTATTGAACTCATTGGGCTCAAGGACAAAAAGTAAAAGAGTGGGAGAGATGATCCTGGGACAGGACATGGGCCGGGGAGTCACCCCATACACACTGAGGCCGGATGCCTGTCCCTGAACTATAGCTAGAGGTCCAGATAAACTGGGTTCTAGTTCCAACCAGTTCCAACTAGTTTCTAGTTAAAATGCCGGGATCAAAGGGGACCACATAGCCAGTCCAGGGCACACACCCTTTCTTAACCTGCTCCCAGGTTCTTCCTGAGAAGGAAGCTAGTTTGGTTGGTCCGAGGCTTAGAAGAAAGTGGAAACAAAAAGGCAAGGCAGGAGAAATTTTTGGGGCATGAAGAGATGTGGGAAGGAGCGCTCAGAGTCCCAAGTTGGGGTTCCCCTTGGGAGGAGGTAGATTTTCACAGGAGATGGGAATAGGGGGCTGGCCAAAGTGGGCAAGGGGAGATGGGGCTCCTTCCTTTGGAGGGGCCTGCTGTGCATTTGTCTTTAGTCAGCAGCTTCTCGTCCTGGGCACTGCGATACTGGTTCCTCACAGCTCAGGCTCAGGTCATATGACATTAGAGCCCTCCTTGGTGGGAAAGGTTCTCTAGTTCAGAGAAGGTTCACGCTGACTGCGAACACAGAGGACGGGAGGGCCTGGCAGGCCCTGTGAAGCTGGCCCTCCTCGTGATGGGCCCTTCGTCCAGGGTGGACCCAGGAGGGGGCTAGATGGAGACACTGTTCTCAATGAGGGGGGGGTCCAGGTAGGCATAGGGCAGTGCCAGGCCCTGGTTCCGCTCCTGGATTTCCTTTGAGATTTGGGTCAGGCGACTCTGGAAGGCGGCAATGCTCTGCTGCGGGGCCTCCTCAGTGAAGTGCTGGTCTGGGTAGGTGCCCAGGGGCCGCTGGGGAAAAATGGACACAAGGTCAGGATGATGTCCAGAATGGGATGGAGAACAGTGAAGGGCCACACTGCCAACAGATATAGTCAGGGTGGCTTCTGAGGGCATGAGTCAGCTACAGTTACGGTAAACACAAACCGCAATCCAAACCACAATCCAAACCACCAGTGTGGGCAAGCTGACCCAGAGCAGCCTGTGGAGTGGGGGCCTGGTGACCAGGCACCCAAGCTTTGTGCTCCCTCTGCTGGTAACCTTCTGTGTGCTACTGTAACTATTTAAGACTCAAGTTTCTGCATCAGTTCAGTAGAGATGGTGGAACCGGAAAGTCCCTTCCAGCGCTCGGTCCACTGTGCTTTGACCTGAAAGAACACCACCGCGTGCATAACACAACTGACATCAAACAAACACTCCAGAGTATGTCCAAGATTGCACCTATTACCCCGCCTTTTTATAAAATTCAGTGCCTGAAGACAACCAGTTCTGAAGCATCGTCCCAAGAGGTCAACATAATGAAGCTTCTGCCAACACCATCACCATCACCACACACTGCTACATACACACCGAAGACAAACACAGTCAAGAAGAATCACGGGACTCCCTGGTGGCGCAGTGGGTTGAGCAACGCACTGTGAGGCAGACCACAGCCACTGCAGCATGAGTTCGATCCCTGCCGCCGGCCAGGGAGGGGACCCACACGGCGCAGCAGACCTCTCCTGCCTCGCCCGCTGCTCCCCTCAGCAGTGTGTTTCAGTCAGTCTGCCTGTTCTGCTCCCCACTCTGTCTCTGGTGGATCCTCTCACCCCCACCCCCTGCACTTCTGGCCTGTACCCCAGTTCTTGTATGAATAAAAAAAAAGAAGAAGAAGAAGAATCACAGCGAACTTCTGTCGATGTGACCCATGATCACACCAGCCTCTTCACCATCAGTTCTCGGGGTCCTGGGATCCCCAGCACATACCATCACACAGTGTAACTGTTCCCTGACTAAAGAGGAGACCGCTAGTGTTCCACCCCAAGTACAGTGTCTTCTTTTGTTTTCTGGACTGTACTTTTCATCAAAATTCCGTGAGGGAGTTTCAGTTTTACTGAGTTTTTATTAGTAATGACTGTTCACTCGTCAAATGTTCTCTCAGAACATGTGGGGATGATTATATGGTGTGTTTCTTTACTGACGTAATAAATTTTATTGTTAGATTTCATAAGGTTGAGCCAACCTTTCATTCCTTTCATTCTTAGAATAAACTAGACTTGCCACGATATGTTATCATTTTATTATTTACTATTGGTCTTTACTGGCTGCTGATGTATTTGTAAGATTGGCGTTTTAATTTTATTTTCCTCATGACAGTGAGTATGTTGTAAGCACTTTACCTGGACTCTCACAACGGCACGGCAGTCCTGTGAGACAGGTATTCTGATGATTCTCACTTTACAGAGGAAGAAACTGAGGCAAAGAGATGCCCAATTATGTTTCCAAGGTCACAGAGGTGTGAGTGTGGATCTGGGACTGGGAGCCTGTACCCAGAGACCCATCATCTCCCTCCTTGAGAGCACTTCCTGTCTCAGTAAAATGAAACTCAATAAAATAACTTGGGCGGCTTCTAGTTTCTTCTCTGTTTTCAAGAAGTTTGAATGATATAGGAATGATTTGTTCCTTAAAGGTTGGGTAGAATTTCTCTTTCCTAGGAAAGCTGCCAGATCTTTTACAACCTTTTCCATTTACATATGATGTTCATCTCTTTTGACATTAAATTTTGGTGGTTCATATTTTCCCATTTACTTCATATAGATTTCCAAATTTGTTTCCCAAAAACTATAAATAGTATTTTCTTCTTCTTCTTTTTTTTTTTGCATAGAAGAACTGCAGTGAAGGCCAGAGGTGCTGGGGAGTGAGGGGATTCCCCAGAGGCAGAGTGGGGAGCAGAACAGGTAGATCTACTGAAAAACACTGCTGAAGGGAGCAGCAGGTGAGACAGGAGAGGTCTGTGCGCCATGTGGGTCAGCTCCCTGGCTGGGGATCGAACTCAGGCTGTAGGAGTGATAGCACTGAGACTGAAACCCTAGGCCAGGGACTGAGCCCTTTACTTGTGGGATCTGAGACTATCTCCGGGTAGATAGGTCAAAAATGAGTTAGATTGTAAGATACCAGTCTGGTGTCTGAGAACCACTTTGTGTGATGGGAAAAGCCCACACATGTGGTATCCAGAAGCACCACGTGAGAGTTTCTGCGAGTAGGCAAAAAGCAGAGAGAGGTTTTCTTTATAGGGACAGAAATTAATGTCTCCAAATCTTTGGGAGATAGGACCAAAAAAGGAGGAGGCTCCAAGGATGAATTCCAGGCTATTCCAGGCTATGAGATAGTATGTCAAGACTTGTTAGGGAGATCAAATATCTGTAATCTTTCTCACATGAAAGAGAGTCAAGATGAGAAATGGGGACATACATGTAATATCAGAGCACTTGTGAACAGGGCTGGAGGACTTGAATGATAACCCAATTGTGTGAGTGAAGATGACGTTAATCAGCAATTAAAGGGCTAGTCCCCTGACCCGGCCTAGTAACAGCCTCCTTGCTATCTTTCCTGCCTCAAACTTGTCCTTCTCACCCATCTGCACTGCTGTGGAGCATCCTTGCTAAGATACAAATTTAGTCATGTTACCACAGGCTGAAAGCTCCTCAGTGTCCCCCTGCTGTCCTCTGAAAGAACACCGTGCCAGCACTGAACCAGCTGTGGTCCTACACACACACCAGAGGACTCTTGTCTTCACTTCATTTCACTGGCACACATCCCGCCCTCTGCCTTGAAAGGAACTCTGTCCCTCTTTTGTCTCCTTAACTCCTACTTGTACCACTTATTCCAGTTTTCAGATGTCACTTCCTCCAAGAAATCTTCCAGGGTTTGCCAGCCTAGCTCCAGTTCCACAGGGCCTCATCCTTACCTCTGTCACCTGACTATGAGCTCTCAAGAATAGGATTCAGATCTGTCCACCAGGCGGGTGCTTAAGTACATGTTGAACAGAATTAATACATAAATAATCCCTATAAATGGTGGTGCCCTTTTTCATTTCTTATGTGTCTCCTCAAGTCATGGGATTCTTGAAAGTAAGAAAGTCTCACTCAGTTTTATATGCTTGATGCCCAACACATTGTTGATAGGTGGGAGGTAAGCGGCAGATGTGTGTTGTATGTCTGGATGAATGGATGAGTAGCTGATGAGTGACTGACAGATGAATAAATGGTTGGCTGGATAGATAAGCGGGTGGATTCATAAACTGGTGAGCTGGATAGAAATTGTGCCCCAGCCACTAAACTGGCACTTGCTTTAATGTATATCTTTTGGAATCAGCTATCAAACTGAGGAGCCCTAGGCAGCTTGGCAATGGACATAAATGTCAACAGTCTCCCCCAACCTCCTTTGCCCCAGAATAGCCAGTAAAGCACCTCTACTGCTCAGACCCCACAAATACCCACTCCCACCCCACTCTACCACATATACACACCTGGTCCTTGGGCTCTTGACTGACCAACCAGAAGAGAAGAAGGTTGTTACAGGTGATGTTCACTTCCGGGAGTGTGTCTAGGTAACTCTTCAGGGTGGTGGTCCCCTTGGTTTGGGGTGGGGGCTGCCTCATGGATGATGGGGCATTGGGCATCCAGGCCCCAAAGTCATGCTGTGGAGACATTCCCCCACCCAAGTAGTCAGTTGGCCAGAGTGGGAGGACCGGATCCCTTGTAGTCATCCCTGACCCTGCTCCTCCATCCAACCCTAGCAGTTGGAAAAGGAAGACCAGTGGTGTATAAGGTAGAAAGTTCCAGAAGAGGGGCAGAAGCCTGGCTCACCCCATGTCACTCCTGCCCCGTGTTCCAGGAGTGAGTGAGTCACTGAGGAAGGAGGAGTACCCAGAGAGTAGGTTACCCTAGGAAGGGGGCTTGGGCTGGCATGTCACACACTGATGCTCCACTTGACCAGGTCCTAAGCACAAACTCCATAAGTTCTACTCCTGTACAACACCAACTAGACTCACCATCACAACCTAGGACTCAGCTCTATCCCAGTCATCATCTAGGGCTGGTCATTCACTCCACCCAGTCACACTCCAACCCCAGCCCTAAGCATAAACCCACCCCAAGCCAGACCCACCCATGTTCTTAACCCAAATGCTGGCCTCATGTCCATTGCTGAACCTACCTCTACATGGCCCAATGCCCCCCAGCCTGCTCCAGCAGCCTCACCTGCCCACTGTTGACAGCAGCGTGCTGGGCGGAACAGTTGAAGATGATTGCAGTGAGGAACTTCACCAGCTCTCCTGGGGTGCACAGGCTGCGTGGGAAGCCTGGGTGTGAGAGGAAGGGAGGAGGGTGTGTGGGTGGAGAAGACTGGATTCCTCCGGGCAGCTCAGGGCCGGGGCTCACATCAGGGAGAGAGTGAGGAAGCGACAGCTGAACGTTTGGCCAGCGCTGTCTTTGAGCTAAGATTAGATTAGGGTTGGGCTGAGGTTAGGGACAGACATCACCACGGTTTGTGGTCTCTGGAGGGAATCAGGATAGGCGCTGGGAGCTGGCATCAGACCAGAAATGCTCAGTCTGCAGAGCTCTCAACAGGGGAGCCAGGATGAAGCTGAAGCCAAACTGCCTCTCCCGTATTAGCACTTCACGATTTAATAATACCCAGTTTATCAAGATTTGTCTGAGCACCCAGTTGTGGATCACGCTACTCATAAGCTCACAGGGGTGGGAACGGAAGGAAGCTCTAAAGCCAGGGCTTGGCTCATTGAGGAGATGGCAGGCAGGGTGGAAACAAACAGTGGGGTGAGCGTGGCCAGGACTTTGCTGAAGAAACAGAAGGGAAACTTCCTGAGTTGAAGTGTGAGGAGTAGAAAAAAGTTGACAGAGGAAGGTATTTTCAGGTGCAGCCCTACATCCTCTTCTTTCTCAGCCTCACTGGTTTCATCCAAGTTTACGGTTTTAATCACCTTCCCCTAACTGATGATACCTCCGTTCCCATATCCACCTGCCCCAGAACTCTTGGACTCAGCAGTGGGCCTGCACCTGCAGCAGCTGCCTGACTATCCAGAAGACATCCCTAATCACAGCATTTCTAAAATCTTCTCCCTGACTCCCCAGACCTGTCCTTCCCACAGTGATCCTACCTCAGGGTCGCTTAGGTAGCTGCTCAGGCCAAAATCTGTGCTCTCCTTTTATCTCACCCTACACATATCGGTAAATACTTTCAAAAGCCAACCTCAGCTCCGCACCCCCAGTGTCCATTATTTCACTCCTGGAGAATCTTACTGCTTCCGCCCTCACCCCTGTTAGAGTTCGCATGCCGGCTGACTGGTCCTTTAGAATCAAAAATCCAATGATGTCATCCTTTGCTAAAATCCTCTAAGGGCTTCACTTACCTCACCGCGGCCCTACTTGATCTGGCTCTCGTTCCTCCGATTTCATTTCCTTACCTTCTTACTTGCTCTCACTCTACACCAGCCACAAAGGCCTTCGTGATAGTCCTCAAACCCACCACCATGTTCCCTCAGGGGCTTTGCACTAACTATATCCTGTACCTGTACACTCTTACTTCAATTATCCACAGCACTAAGCTCTCTCACTTCCTCCATATCTCTACTCAAACATCACTTCCTGCTAAGGGTTCTCCTTGACCACAGATCCGAAATAACCGCCCTACTTCACTTACCGTATCTCCTGATGCTGTTTCATTCTTAGTATTCATAACCACCTGACATTTTTAAATTTACTATACAGATATTATCTATATCTCCCCATAAGAACGTTAAGCTGCAAAAAGATCAGGATTATTGCTGTCAAATTACCGCTGAACCTCAGCACCTAGAATGATGCTTAATAAACATGAAGAGCCCAGTAATGATTCACTTGAATGAAGTGACCGCACAAGAGGGTCAGAAGCCAGGAAGGGGAGGGATGGAGCCTAGTGACGGTCACTGGGGTGAGACTGCAGCAGTGTGCCAGGCAGGTGGTTTCTGGGCACTACTCTAGAGGATTATCAGGGTGGCGGCCCCAGCTGAGGCTGGAAGAGGTGGAATGGGCTTGAGAAACAGCTGCCACAGTGCAGGAGTAGTGTGAGGACCGAGACTAGGGTGGTGACAATGGGAAAGGATGGGGACAATAGGAATTAGCCAACCAACTGCATTTAGGGAGAGAAGAACATGAGTCAAAGGTGGCGCCACGGTGTGGAGTCAGGGTGGCTGGAGAGAAGCTGATGCAACAGAAGAGGCAGATTTGGGGCTATCGGCCTGGTGGGGATGTGGGAATTTTCTGATGATTCCATTTGTGGTTGGTGTTCTAATCTGGAGGACTAAGACTAAAAAACAAAAAAGTCAGACCATCTTTGGGAATTTTTCTGGAGCTCATATTGTTCGATAGCCCCAAATTCCTTGAAACAGGGACACAAAGGCCATATTAACTAAGATTAATTAATGAGTGTGGTTGTCCTCATTAATAAATGAATGAATGAATTCATTATTTTTAATAAGTTTAGAAAAATAATTGCTCTGGCAGAGGCCAGGGTCAGGACCACTCATGACTAGTTCCGGGTGGGGTCACCCTTTAAACCATCCAAAAGAAATCTGACTGTCACCACCTTACCTCAGAGTCGCTGTTGGCATCACCAATAGCGAGAGGAGCTGGCATAAAGTGTCTCAAATATGATGCATCAGGGAGGACCTAGCGTCACCTGAGGAACATTCTTGCCCCAAACATTCAACCTTCAGATATTACTTCAGGTTGACAAAAAACACAAGGGGTAGAGAAGCCAGATGAATAAGGTCACAAGGAAGCAATTAGGTAAATTGGGAAGGTGAGACATTCAGCAGAACTAGTCCTGGATTTTCAATAGTCCTGGAGCGCTCTCATGTGATTTGATGGGGGGCGGGGCACCCTAAACTTAAAGAAACTTTTAAGAGTCAAAACAAACAAATGTGTCATATGGTCCTTAGCTGGCTACAGAATCAAAAGGATCAAGAAACCAGATCAGAAAATGGGCCAAGTCGCAGCAGACCTCTCCTGCCTCGCCCGCTGCTCCCCTCAGCAGTGTGTTTCAGTGGATCCGACTGTTCTGCTCCCCGTTCTGTCTCTGGTGAATCCTCTCACTTCCCGCACCTCTGGCCTGTACCCCAGTTCTTGTGTGCATAAATAAATAAATCTTTAAAAAAAGAAAATGGGCCAAGTGAGGAAGTTCGAATATGAAACATAGATAAGAGGATAATGTTGGAAATTATTGTCAATTTTGTTGAGTGTGATGACAGTCCTGTAGGTATATAAGAAAGCATCATTTTTTTGAGATGCATGTTGATTAGAGGTAAAATATAAAATATATGTAATTTACTTAAAACATTGCAATAATAAAGCAACAGATTAATCAAATATGGTAAGGTATTAGCAACTGTTGAATCTGGGGTAAGAGGGTATTCACTGTATCTCTACTTTTCCATGTGTTTAATTTTTTTGTTCCACTTTATGTTTCTATTAAAGGAAGCTTCTAGAGAGCCCATTATGAATAGGACAATAACAGATGTCCATTCTATTCGCAGGGAACCTGAGGCCATCCCACCTTCCTGGGTGTCATCACAAAGGAGTCTAACAGGGTGGTACCCAGGAAAAGGGGAGATTCCCGGTTCCCTGTCCCACCCAAGAGAGGAAGGAGCTGAGCAAGGAAAAGAAGCTGGAGAGGGGGCTGGGAAAGGAAGGAAGAAGAATGGAGAGAGCCAGAAAACCTGGAGGCGGCACATGGAGCAGAGAGCCATGTGAAGAAGCTGCACTTGCTTCTTGGCCCTGGACTGGTTGGAACAGATATGAGAGACCCATGGGGAGCTTCATGAAGGCAGCTTTGATCTTGATTTTGATTTTGCTCTTTTCCTTCCAGACTTGTCTGGCTATTTATGACCCTTTTCTAGAGTCCCCACCAGGAGGTGCCTTAGACTTGTGGCAGGCTCTCAGGCCTCAGAGGCTCTGCTTTGGGCAATCCTCTTTGGCTGGCCATCTACCCATGAGGGGATGGGTAACTTTGGGTGCTTGATTTGAAAACTATATTTTTCCCCTTTTCTGTATTGCACACTAATTGTTGTAAAGGTCCTTCCTCTTGACAGTCTTTGCACTAGAGTATGTTTTGTCTTCATGCAGCGGATGACAGAACCTATTTAGAGTGGGCAGGTTTGGGGGTTTGGATGCACCCTTCTCCCCATCCTGTAACAGGAGCTGCTCAAGTGGCTGCCAGGAACGACACCATCAGGCCAGGCTAGGGGAACTAGAGGGTGAACATTTATGCCTCTTTGAACTTTTCCTTTTCTTCCACTGCACGCATATAGAGAGGCCTCTTCTGCATTTCTCAGTGCCTGAAGAGCAGGCTGCATAGTACAGCAGCACTGGGGACATGGCCTACGAAGAGTAGCAGCAGGGTATATAACCTGAACGAGGCCAGAGGTCAGCTGATGGAGGGATGGTTTGTAATTTTCATTTGCTGGTCTTGAGGGTGACAATGAGAGAGCTAAAAGGGAAAACCCTTCAGGGAATGGGGGGTAAGAGGACTTTCAAGTCTGAAATCAACTAGAGAGCAGGAAGAGAAGGTTCATTCCATTAGAGTGGGGTGAGAGGAGACAGAGACCTCAACAAGCCAACAGCTGGGATGGAGAGATGGGGGAGGCCTAAGAAGCGGGAGGTTCAGCAGCATATCTCCTGAAACTAAGGAAGAGTTTAAGGAAAGACAGGTGTCTGGGGGCAGCCAGTTGGCACTGAGGTTAAGCAAATGAGGCTTAAGAGGGGCCACTGCTGTTGGCAGGTCTCAAACACCTCTGTGGCAGTGTCAGAAGAGAGGGGAGAGTTTGGGCCGGGTGAGGCGTATACCAGGAGGAATCAGACATAGCAGGACCAACCCACTCCCTGACTCCAAAAGAAGTGAGGAAAATTGGTGGCTGGAGGGGACACCTGGCAGGTAAAATGAAAGGGGATGAGAAAGGGTTCTAGAATCCTATGTATTCTGAGGTCAGCGATGTGACACACCTATAGAGCTCAGTAAACAGAGGTGAATGAATGGATTTATGAATGAATGAATGGGTAGAGGAAGGACCAGTGTAGTGATAGAAACAAGGGCTTTGGAGCCAGCGGGAGATGACTCTGGATCCAGCCTCTGCCACTTATTACTATCTGTGCAGCCTTCTCTGTGATTCTTCCTCATCTGTTCGTAGGGGCTAATCATAGGATATACTTCAAAAACTGACCCAGGGAGAGCGCTTGGTCGTTGAGAGACCATGCTTGGGAGGTAGAGAGGGATACCTGAGCTTTCCCGGGCCAGGAACGCCTGAGCAAAAATCTCGCCGACCCAGGCTTGCAACTCTGAATCCTGCTGCACACACGTGTCACTGGGATAATAGTAGCCCACGATCTCTGAGACAAAGCTGCAGGAAAGAGATGTCAGTGCCACAGTGGTAACTTTGGGCTCAGGCCCGGCCAGAAAGTCAGGGCTCAGTCCCACTCAGGCTGGGAAAGCCAGAAAGCCAGAGCCAACTGAGTCCCTGGAGGTTCACTGGGGACTCCCAGTCCAGCTGGAACCTGAGTGCCCCGGTTTCCCTCAGGTCTCACTTCTGAGGCTTAGGTGCTCTGGTCTCCTTTATGCACTGAGGAAAGCCTAACTCATGCTGTCCCGTCCCACTCAGCACAAAGAGCAAGGAAGGGTCTGCCCGGAGGCCCAGCGCACACCTAGCTGTTAAGTCTCCCCGACTCCTCTGGACACCCCTTCCTTCCCTTCCTCAGCTGTATTGTCACATGGTCCCGCTCCGCCCCAGCCCACACCTACCTCTCATTTCATAGGGCACCCTCCAAGCTCAAATCTCCCCCTTGCAATGTCCCACACTGGGGCCTAAGAACACCTAAGCCCCCAGCACAAGCCCCCCAGCCTGCAGCAGCAGAGGAGCACACTGTGCCTGAGCCAGGAGGCTCTGGTGGGGCCAGAGTGGCTGAGGGTCCCAGGCGCTAACCTCTCAATGGCCCCCCAGATCTTCAGGCCGTCATCACGGTAGTAGTAGTTGGGGATGAGTAGAACGCCACGGGCCCGAAGGCTGTCAGGAAGGCAGAAATTGGTGTAGGTGAAGTGGGCCAGACCCGTGCTCATGAGGTGGAGAAGGCCTTGTCTTCCAATGGATGTGACCTGGAGACACGGCGCACAGCTTAGCTCCCGGGCCAGCTCGACCCCCACCCCAGTGCCTGGGGACTAGTTGGGCCTAGTGACTCAGCAGAAGGGTTTTTTCAGTTAATCGAGAAGTCCAAAACGACCGATCCATAGGAGCCAGACGCAGAGTGCAGTTTGCGGTCCTCCTATACTAGGAGCACAGGACAGAACGCTTAAGAATTTAATAACTAGGGCCTCCCTGGTGGCACAGTGGGTTAAGCAATGCACTATGAAGCAAACCACAGCCACTATAGCAGGAGTTTGAGCCCTGCTGCTGGCCAGGGAGGGACCCACATGGCGTAGCAGACCTCTCCTGCTGTGCCCGCTGCTCCCCTCAGCAGTGTGTTTCAGCTGTCTGCCTGTTCTGCTCCCCGCTCTGTCTGGTGAATCCTCTCACCTCCCATGACTCTGGCCTGTACCCCAGCCTTTGTGTGCATAAATGGATAAATCTTAAAAAAAAATCCAAATAATTAAAAAAAAAAAGAATTTAATAACTAGGGCCTCCCTGGTGGCGCAGTGGGTTAAGCAACACACTGTGAAGCAAACCGCAGCTACCACAGCACAAGTTCGATCCCTGCCTCTGGCCAGGGAGGGACCCACATGGCACAGCAGACCTCTCCTGCCTCGCCCGCTGCTCCCCTCAGTCTGCCTGTTCTGCTCCCCACTCTGTCTCTGGTGGATCCTCTCACCGCCCACACCTCTGGCCCCTACCCCAGCTCTTCTATGCATAAATAAATAAATCTTAAAAAAAAAAAAGAATTTAATAACTAACTAGGAAGACAACTAAGCTCCAGGAGACAGGGAGACAGGGAGACCAGAGCCTGAGCAGAGTCAGCGGAGGACTGCACCTGGGCTTGGAGTTCCCTGCCCATCTGGGTCTGAACCGCCTGGATAGCTTGGGTTAGCAAGCTGCTGGAGGACAGGATTTAGGGGCGGGGCAAGTAGGAGACTGGTGGAGAGGGGCGGGACTTTTTAGAAGGGGTTGCCAGGACTTTGGAATGGGATTGGAGATCGAACAGGGTTGTGGGTGGGACAAAGCGTACTCGGGGTGGAGCCTCGGGAGAGGGTGGGGCCTCTGGGGCGAGGGGGTGGCTGGGAAGCCTCACCTTGTCCACCAGGCCCTCAGGATTGAGTAGCGTGGCCCGTGCTATGGTGTTCACCTGCAACGTGTAGCGAGTGTGGGGAAGCAGGAGCTGCGAGCGGCATTAGATCACAGGAACCAAAGGTCAGAGAGATCACCCTGGTCCTGTTCCCTCTGGCCCGGTCCCCGGGGGTCTCACAGACCTTGTAAATAGGATGGCAGAGTGGCAGCTGACGAAGCGTGGCCATGGCAAAGGCCTCACACAGCAAATGCGTGCACAAAAAGTGTGTGTTGTTCTCGTGCACCAGGAACTCAGAGTTGCGAACCCACGTCTTGGCCAGCAGCCAGTCCCATTCGGAGTCAGTGGGCAGAAAGATGGGGCTGTCTGGCCCAGGGGCCTGGCTGAGCTGAGTCCAAGAATAAAGAGGGGAGAGGTTCAGGACTGCTAAGGCGCCCCGCTGAGGCTTCGCCCCAGCAAACCCCGCCGGACACTCACCTGGATGGCCAAAGGCAGCAGCACGCCCTGGGGGTTGAGCCACAAAAGGCAGAGCGGGGCAGCCTTGTACTGCTGGTGGCCATTTAGGCAGTGGACAGGGACCTCCTCCAGGATCCAGTAGTCCGCTAGGAAGATGTTTCCCCTCTGAAGAAGGTGCACAGAGGCTCAGAGTGACCTCCCCACCCGCGCGCCACATCTCTCTCCATTTTCTGCCCACTCCCACCCCAGCTGGGGCCTCAGTAATGCTAGGTGCCTGCTCTAATGGCCAACGCTGGGTACCCCACCCTTCCCAGAATGTCCGGAATGAGGTCCAGCTGAGTCCTCCGTTGTGCAACTTCTCACCTGGCTTCCCAGCTTGGACAACCTCTTCTCCCCCTCCCCCATACATGACCCTTCCTACTCTTTCAATTTAGATAACTTCAGTCAAACAATAAGGCAAAATCAACATGCAGTGAGAATTTACCCATCGCATCTCCAGCCTTCTGGAGGTAACCTGAGGGCTTGGCCGCTGGGAAGAGATTAGAGAATCATCCATCCCCCATACCCTCAGAGCTCCTAGTTCTCCATGATTGTTCTTGCTATGTCTAGTGGTACTGCCTTTGGCCTGTCCTAAAATAGCTTTCTTTTGGCCTCCACACCTGGAATCTTGGAAACCTTGGAATAGGACCTCCTTCTTCAAGCTGTACTGTGGTCACTGCTCATTCCTACCACTTTCCCAGGCTCCAAGCCTGACCTTCCTCTCAGCCACACCTGCTCTACTCAAAAGGTATAGAGGATGAGGCCTAGACTGAAGGCAGCCCCTGCCAGCCACACTTACCAGCCACTCCAACCCTTGTCTCTAATGGCAACTCCTAAGGGCCTCACCTACCTCCAATTCTGTCTGCAGGCAGGTGCCCTCTCCTAGCAAGGGGGCCACCATGTCATTGGTGACAGGTAGCTTGCTGGGCAAGCTGGAGAGGCAATGGATCATGACAGGATTGACGCCATTCAGATACTGGTACCCAAAGAAGCTGTCCTCACACCAGTGCTCTGTGACATACTCTAGGGGGCAAGAGAAGGGGGTCAGTTGGTCTGAAAACTACTGCCCTAGATCTTGCCCTTTGCTTATCACTGTGGTTCAGAGTTCCTCCTATTAACCCTCCAAGGTAGGTAGAATTACATCTTCAGTTTCACACTAGATGCTGAGAGTCAAAAAGATGGGGTGCCCCACCCTGCTCAGTTGAGTGGCAGATTTGAACCTGTGTCTGGCCCCAAAGCTCTTAGGTGAGGGTCCCTGATCAGAATCAGGATTCTGACCCTGGTGCTCCCCAGGCAAGTAGAGTGTCTCTTTGTCCTTATTCTTGGGCCCTCCTAGAGGAGGGGACAATGCCTGGGTTCCTGGGGGGCCCGGGAGATTGCCAACCATGGTAGCAGAAGCCTCTCCCCCTAGACTCCAGCTGTCTCCCTGAGAGGACTGGAAGAGAGCTCTTCCCCAGGATGGGGCGGAGGGGGTCTGAGTGTGGGGTAAGTGGAAGATGGACATCTGACTGACGCTACACACCTGAAGTGAAGGTCTTATGGCACCAGAAGATATTCCGAATGTCATCCAGCTTCTTCCAGGAGCCCTTGCGATCCAGCAGCCCTCGAAGCTTCATGCCTAAGGATCTGTGGGGAGGGGAGCATAGGGTGGGGCAGGGGAGCTGCCAGGGACACTGTTGCCCCAGCCTAGAGGCATGGAACTGGACAAGGTCAGTGCCCAGAGCAGAGGTGTCGGACAATCCATGTGGGAAGAAGTCCAGTAGCCTGTCGAGGCATCGTAAGGGTGATGGCATGTGGAAGCAAAATAGTGTGCCAGGCTATATAATGCAGACAAGTCATCTCCATGGATGTTTTGGCCTGCTTACTCCAAGCTTCCAACTTTTCCTGGACCTTCACTGGCAACCTTCTGCCTATGAGACGAACTGCCAGCTGCTGAGATGGCTAGAAGCCCCCCTCCCCCAACTGGTTTTG
Source organism: Galemys pyrenaicus (assembly GCA_019455555.1). NCBI lineage: Eukaryota > Metazoa > Chordata > Mammalia > Eulipotyphla > Talpidae > Galemys > Galemys pyrenaicus. Next base: position 1,786,447 of record JAGFMF010012125.1, on the reverse strand, counting down.
CCAGCGCTTCCAGCTTTCTCTCCCATGTGGTGCCATAGAGGAGGCCACCACTGCCCTCTCATCACCATGATAAACGCTTTGTACACTGGACTAGTAAAAGCAGGCTGTGCACTTTTTGTGGATGTCTAAACTGTTTGGATTTTCTATAACGAGCATGTTTATTTATGATCAGGAAAAAAAAATGCCTGAATTGAAATCAACTTTTCCCCCCTGTGCAGGGCTCTGTTCAAGCTGTGCTTCTCCTAGAAAGCCATCTCCTGCATCTCTACCTACCTACCATTAAACCCATCTGTTCTGCGTACGACTGAGATGATGTGTGAGCAGTGTCGTGTGGCCTGATCACGTCCAAAGCACATGCCTTGTGTGTCTCTTTCACAAAATGCTCATTACCCCTTCATCACATTATAAATCCAGTGTGCTCATATCACCTCCCATTACATCACGGGCTCACTAGGTGGGGCCAGGACTGGGCTCTGTATCGCCCAACATACCCAGTTCATAATAATCACTCACTAGGTGGGCCAAGTCAGATGGGAGGGAATAGTACATACAAGGGGTAGGTTCATGGCAATTGGTCAATAAGATAGGCTGTAAGGGAGCCAGTGTGTCATGAAGAATGTGAACACCTGGAGAAGGTGGGGAGGCAAGGGGACATTAATGACCTGACAAGCCCAAACCTCATTCCAGAAGCACTTGCTGAGTGCCAGCCCAGTCAAGAGCCAGGGGATGTGAAATACAAGGGGTTGAGGGGTAGACGGGAGGGCTCAGTCATTAAAGCAGAGGCTAAGGTGGAAGTAGAGGAGAATAAAAAGGCCTTTCTTCTCCAAGTCCTCCTACAAACATCCTTCCAAACACCATGCAGTTGCCCCTCACTAAAACCCAACTCTTACCCCCTCCTCTCCATAAATGTCTAGATGAGCGCCGAATACCAGGTCCTTCTTCCCACTGACCCTTCTCTGAGTCCCACACCAGCTGTCCAGGTGGTTTCCTAGGCCTTCCCCTGCCTAGACTCACAAACCAACCCCAGGACCAACTCAGCAAACCCCTCCGGTCCCTGGCTCTTCCTGGGCTTGTCCATGGGTGCTGGGCCAGAGGCCCGAGGACCTATGATGACCTGTGCACTTCAGTTCACTGTGGATACTCCTGAGCTCCATCCTGCCCCAGCCCTGCACCTGCTCCCACCAGCCCTTCTAAAGTGTCTGACACACAAGCCCAGCAGATGAGACTCTAGTTCCTGACTTAGCCCCTCTGGGCGTCCTAATGAAGCATGCATAAGCAGGTAATAGCTGAGTCTTGCACTCCTTCCAAATCCACCTGACTTTCTCCAGGACCCACCCTCCTCTCACAGCTCCTCTTCTGGCCCAAAGGCGCTCTCCCTACTTAAGTCCCACTGTCACCCCAGGAGTCACCTCCTGCCCCCTTTGACCCCTGCCTCCTCTAGGTCCCAGAGAGTTGACTGTACCCCTCCAGGAAGGCACACTCAGAGTCTCAGCTGTCGACTCGATCTGCTAATGGCCCCTCCATGGCCAATGAACTGCCCGACACTTCTCCCGAGAGAACTGTGAGTTCTCATGGCTGAAAACTAGATCCTCATACTACACTCAGTAACTTCTATTGAGATTATTTTCTGCTGGATGTGCTCCCGGCTCTTAATTATCCTCTAAATCTGTGAGGTAGATATGAATATGGTCATTTTACAAATGAAGAATCTGCTTAGAAACTGAGTGAAAATCAAGGCAACACTGCCAGGAAGCATCAGTTCTAGGATTTGAACCTGAGGAGGCTGACCACCTTCTCAGAACCTGAGGGCCAGGCCTCACTGTCCTACTCAGCATGGTCCCACCAGCAGGATGGGACCGTGTTCTGCAGAGTGGGTGCTCGGTTCTTTTTATTGACCTGAGGAATGAAAAAAGAAGGTATGGCCAAGGAGCAAAGAGGAGGTGATAGGGAGATAATGAGGACCCTGAGAGGAGAGAGAAGGTGCTGGGCACAGGGAAGGGAGACCAAGGGGCAGAGAGGGAAGGTGTAGGCTGGGAAGGGAGAGAATGGGAGGTAGAAAGGTGGGGTGGGCAGTGAGTAGGGAGACTGAGGGGCAGAAATGTGCATCAAAGGGACAGGGTAGGAGGGGCGTGTGCACAGAGGGCAGTGGCCTCACGCAGGGATGGCATTGAAGAGCAGAGAGGTCGTCTTGGTGGCCGAGTAGCGAATATTGGGCTCCATGTGCAGCAGGGACGGGATGTCAATCTTCATGGGGACGCCAGGCAGGTACCGATTCCCACTGCTAGAGAATTGGGTGTGGTGGGAGGGAACAGAAGAACAAACCAGTAAAAAGGACCTTCAGCCCAATCTCCTAATCCTTTCCTCTCTCCTCCCCCAGAATCTCCAGGCCTCCCCTCACTTCTGTTTCCTCCCTGGCCTCTGTGTACCCAGCCTAAAACCCCCTCCCCCTCTTCACCAGACCCTTATGGCCACCCCGGCCCATTTTATAACTGAAATTTGAGTTAAACTGCTTTAGTCATAGACCCAGACTTCCAGATTGACTGGACCCCATCCTCCCAACAGGTCCTTCACTTCATGCCCCTACACCTTCTTCCAAGTCCTGGTCCCCACCTTTCGCCCTGGTCTTCACAGGATGTCATCTTGGTCAAGGCAAATTTCTTGTCTGACTCCATTTCCTCAAAGCTGCTGACATTTACCATGCGGGGGAAACCAGGGGCATAGACCTTCCAGCTTCCAGGAGAAAGGAAAGAGTCAGAGGTGGAGAGTCAAACAGGGGAAGCAGAAGTCTTAGCTCTTGATGTGTGTGAGGAAGATATGAATGGTTAAGAGTTGGTTTTGGTTTTTGGTTTTTTTTTAAGAGTTGGTTTTGTGTTGAGATTAAGGTCACAGCCAGGTTGGGGATAAGGTGAGGACAGACTGACAATAGTCCGTATCAGGGTCATTTCTGACATCTCATCACAAGAAGGATAACTGTGGGGGCCCTCCCTGGTGGCGCAGGGGGTTAAGCAACACACTATGAAACAAACCATAGCCACTGTAGCATGAGTTCGATCCCTGGCCCCGGCTGGGGAAGGGCCCCACATGGTGCCGCATGCCTCTTCTGCCTCATCTACTGCTTCCCTCAGCAGTGTATTTCAGTTAATCTGCCTGTTCTGTTCCCCATTCTGTCTGGTGGATTCTCTCACCACCCCCTCCACACCTCTGGCCTGCACCCCAGTGCTTGTATGCATAAATAAGTAAATCAATATTTAAATTTTAAAAAAGGAAGAATTACTGTGGGGAGGGGTTAAGTGGGGATTCTTGAGTTTGGGGATAATTGTTGGAATTGATATTCTGGGTCTTTACTCAGGGTCAGTATTAGATTGTGGTTAGGTTTAAATGAGGGTCTGAACAGGAGTTGGGCCCTCAAGGTTGGAACTGAGGTCAGAGCGATAATCTTATTAAGGCTGATATCATAATAAAGATAGGGAAAGAAATCGAATTATTCCATTCTTACCGGTAGCAATCCTGCCGGGCCTGGAGCTCCCGTTTCCTGTGATCCAGAAGGAGTGGAAGGGAGTCTTGACAAATAGTTCTTGCTATGGGGGGTAAAAATTACTCTGGTATAAGTCCCTTTTCAAACGTCTCCTTCAGCAAACTTTGCACAAACTCCCTAGCTCTTGAGCCCAGTCCCACAGCGATGTGGATGTCCCATGGACTTTTTGTATTCATCAGTAGAAGGGATTCTGGACAACCTCACCCCAAAATTATATCAGTCTTCCAAATTGTTTGCACACATATCTCAATTGCAAGACTATCAACTCCCTGGTAGCAGACGTCACACTGTATTCATTTTCTGTATTCCCAGCACCTAGCGTGGTACCTGACACTATGCACAGGACATGCATTTGATAAATGACCAATGGACGATGGATAAAATGTGTTTGGTGCAGTGATGAGTGGATGCAGAGTGACAATAGATGGGAGTTCAGATGAGTTCCCGGAAGAAATTACCATGGGCCCAGGAGTAACGTTCACTCGCTTCACCTTATCCTAGTATGTCCATCTCTCATCCCTGAGACTCATCTCAACACTCAGAACAGCCCTCGTCTTTCATCTCTATTTCAGACAGTTCAGAAGAAATGGGAGTCCAGAGGTTGAAGAGGTTCAAGTCCAACATCTCTGAAAGGCTGCCCAAATTCAATAAAGAATCCAAACAGCACCTCATGGGGACTTCATCCACACCGGAAAAGCCAGTAGTAGTAGACACAATCTCTCTAGCTAAATATACCAAATAATGAGAGCTTCTCCACCTGCTGAAATCCAACTACTCAATTTGCAGCTTGCCTCCTCTTTGGGCTCCAGAGAACTTCAATCTGGGGAAATGTAGAAGAAGCCTGTGTGTGTTTGTGTCCATGAGAGCATGTGAGTGTGTGTCTAGTATCTGTGTGTTCTGTGGGCTAAATACTGCCCAGAAGTTTCCTGCATGTCAGAGCTTTAGAGGCTCCCTTTTTGCAGAAAGTATCTAGTTAGGAATCCTGAGTTCAGTTGCTCAACCCCAAACTTATTCCTTACGTCCTGGACTCTGGAAACCCACCCCTAATCGTAGAAGATGTTAGGACCAGCTCCTGTCTCTGACCCACCTGTTCCTGGTCGCAGTTCTACAGTGCAGAAGCCCTCAATCCACTGATAGCAGGGGAAGTGGTAAACGGTACCATCAGGGGCAGTGACACAGATGTAGCTGCAGTACCAGGAGTCCTTGTGGAAGAAAGCATAGCGTTCCTTGTGCAGACGCAGCAGCAAGAGCTCACCCAGCTCCTCAGAACAGCGCACCTTGTATTTTTGCATCTGAGAGGACCAAGAGAACAAGCAAATGAGAGGTGAGGAATGGCCTGAGCCATCTTTCACCCATTCTGGCATACAAACTTGAGCTACCCCTATTCCCCAAGCAAGGCAATACTTTTGTGTGAATTAGAAGGCACCTCTTCATTCAGGCAGAAGCAGCTGAGGCTACCGCACAGTCTTGGTGTGACTAGAACAGGTTCTGGCTTCTTGCCTGCTTGGCACCTAGCACCCTTATGTAGGCCACCAGCAAACAATCCTGGGGCCTGGCAGAGACAGGCAGATCTCTTTCAGAAAACAGGAAATCCAAGACCAGAAAGGACAAGCAACTTGCCCAAAGCCCATTTTCAATTATGGAGCTTGGAAAGTAGTAGAATTCTCCTAACTCCCTGCCCAGGGCTCCTTTTTCATTACCCTGCCGGGGTAAGGCATCTTTAGGAAAGAAGGACCGGAATAGGAGATGATGAAGAGGTTGGGATCACCATTCTGAGTTCTGCAGGATTCCATGAGTTCTGGAGTAATGACCCTCTCCTCCTACAGAATCTTCTCCACCTCAGGGATCGCTTTGTCCTCTCTCCTCTGTACTTACCGATCCAGCCGCGAAGTCCCTGCCCAGGCGATCCAGCAACTGCTTTGGGCTCTCCCCACATGTGCCCACCAGTGTGACAGAGATGTTGTCCAGTGTGCCCGCCCTCAGATAGGGACCAGTGGTCACACACACGCGGTAGACAGCCATGATTCGAGGGAAGGACAGCTGTCCCTAGCAACGGCAACGTTGGCCACAGCTGCAGCCCGTCTGGTGGAGGGGGGCTGAGGGCAAACCCAGCTTCTCTGGACTGCTCTTGGGATCGCGCGCGCTCTCTCTCTCTCTCTCTCTCAGGGTCTCTCTCGCGTGTGCGCTCTCTCTCTCTCAGGATCTCTTGTGCGCGTTCTCTCTTTCTCTCAGGATCTCTCTTTCAGGATCTCTCTCTCGATCTCTCTCTCTCAGAATCTCTCTCTCTCTCTCTCTCTCTCTCTCTCTCTCAGGATCTCTCTCTCTATCTCTAACTTTTCTCTCTCTCATTGAAGCTCCCAGCCTCTGTCCTTGCTCACTTTGGCCTCCCCGTCCCGCCCACAACCCTGGTGCCCTAATAGTTGTTTGCTTCCCTCTGGCACAGCCGGTCCCTCAGGCTGGCAGGACAGGACAGGGCTCACCCAGATGGATATCAGGAGCCGAGGCCCCGTTGGGAAGGGAGGGACCAGATGCTGAGGTGGAGACAAGGAGTCCGTGATGCCTGTATGATTGGGACACTGCCCTCTTCCTGGTCAGGGGCCCACCGTTTCATGGGAACCCTGTCCTCGCACCCCAAGTTTCCCCAAGACCCTGTATTCCCTCCTCTCAGTCAGAACTGGGTACAGAGTATCGCATTCCTGCTCGTGAATCATTCATGTCAATCACAATGCACAAGTGAGCCACGCTTAGTCACAAATCACACGTGACTACAACACACGCAGGTGATCCGCACGCGCGTCCACACACACCGCAGCGGGTAAGAAACAACTCTGCTTACCACCCACCCACACACCCCGCACCTCCATCCCCACGCCGGCCCTCTGGGACCCGGGCCTCCGCCGCACCCGAACTTAGCCTCTACTTTGGAATAGGGCGGTCCGGGGCCAAAGAGTACTCCTAGCGCACTGCTTCTGGAGGCCCCAAGCGGCATTCTTTGCGCTCCGGATCCGCCCTGGACCTTGGGTGGGAACGGGAGTGTCCCGAGTGCCTGGGATCTCAATCATCAGCACTGGGGAGAAACCTCTCCTTGAGGGAAGCCCACAGCCCGCAGCGGCCCCACTCGACCATCGCCGGCACCGCATAGTCACAACATCCGCGGCGCTTAAGTCCGGGCGTCCCAGCCTCGGGGGCGTCTCTACCAGAGGGAGGTAGAGAGATTGCTATCCGCTGCTGCCAGACACCTCCTGGTCTGTGTGGGTCTGCTGCGCACAGACTGGCAACAACCTCAGTCAGAACAGTCGTCAGTTGAAAACTCTTATAGCCAGCAGGCCGCACTCCAAGCTAGGGCCCGGATAGCTCAGTCGGTAGAGCATCAGACTTTTAATCTGAGGGTCCAGGGTTCAAGTCCCTGTTCGGGCGGCCGTAATTTTGCCTGCCTAAAAGTGACTCTTTTAGTAGAACTACCTGCCTAAATATTCTTCAAAACAAAGGAAAAAGGGTGAAAGAAGTGCTGTTGCTCAACACGAAAAGGCATTACTGCTAAATGCTTCACGGGTTTAGTTTCCACACGGTAGAACAAATAGAGGTGGAAATAGAGGTTTTTTTAGAGAAGGATGTATGAGAGTGACGTATGCGAATTTAAATTTTCTAGTAACCACATTAGAAAACAGCACAAAGAGAAAGGAGATATTCATTTTAGTAACATTTTATTTAATCCAATATATCCGAAGTCCTAACATGCTATCAACATTTTTAAGAATGACTAACCATCCTTTTTTCGTACTTCTTTTAAGTACCATGTGTATTATACATTTACATAGCATTTCAATTAATATCTCAGGTGCACGATAGAAGCCTCCACTCTATCCGATAAGTTTTTATTTTATCTTCTGTGAATGACAGAATAGGAAGCTTAGTCTTGCATACACTTTAAGAAAACGTGTCGTAGAAAGTGGGTTCCATGGTGTAATGGTTAGCACTCTGGACTCTGAATCCAGCGATCCGAGTTCAAATCTCGGTGGAACCTTTATGTTTTTCACTTTCCGTTCTATTATCAATATATACTATTACATTACTTACAAATTTCATATAAAAAATTCTCTCACGAGACAGTTCATCTGGAATGGAAGGCAACTAGGATTCTGCTCTTTCATCTTTCCGTCGCAGTTCGGAGCACATACAGTTAACTCATTTAAATAGATAACAAATTGCCTTTATTTTGAGATAAAACCGCTATTTATGGACTTACTATAACAGAGATTGGTGATGAAAAGATTACTTGGACAAACTCCATTAGACATTACTTGAAACTGAGATGCGGACTTTATAGTTAGGAATACCAGAGAGGGGAGACGGGGGCGAAACCGCTGCGGGCAGTCTTTATAAAATTTAGGAATATCCCAGAGAACTTCAAACTATTGAAGGCACAGGGGTGACGAGAAAAACTCAGGTTTGGCAGCGGTGGGATTCGAACCCACGCCTCCGGAGAGACTGGAGCCTAAATCCAGCGCCTTAGACCGCTCGGCCACGCTACCTGCGCGGAAACAAAACCTCCCCGTAGTCCTCCTAAGAGTCTAAATGGAAAAACTACTCTAGAAATTATTATACCAAATTATTTGATCTCCTTTGAAAAACATTGAGACTCTGGCTCTCAGAGCACCAGGTAGCAAAGCAAATAGACCAGAAGAAACACACACAGATTTGCAACAAAACAGTTTATTTTGATGGGTGGGGCCACATCTGGGAGTGGGATGCCCCTGGGCTGGAAGCACCCCCAAGCGGGCGGCCGGAGCTCTGTGCTCGCTCGTTCGCTCGCTAATACTCGGTTGTTCCTCTCCCTGTTTCTTCCACCCATGCGCTCCCGCACTCCTACGTGGCCCGTATACTTTCAGCTTTCTACCTTTCCCAGTTCTGGCCTCTGAGATCCAAACCATGCGCTTCTCGCATACCCCGCCCAATTCTCTCCCGTCCCCGCCCACCCTTTCCCTTGCAAGTACCCGTAAGCAGTGGGAAGCCGCCGCCCGCCAGGTGGCTCTGTGGCGCAATGGATAGCGCATTGGACTTCTAGTGACGAAAGAGCGATTCAAAGGTTGTGGGTTCGAATCCCACCAGAGTCGGTTTTATTTCTACTTTTTTTTTTCCCCCTTCCCTTTCTCTTTACCTGACTTTCTTAAAGGCTCCCACCCCTTCTCTCTCTACCCTATCTCAGAGTTTTCCACCTGGTTTTAGTTCCAAACTCAGTCCCCGCTCCGCTCTCTTCTTTACTTACCTGTTTGCCCCGGGACTTGGGCCTTGGAGCGCAGGACTGGGGGCGGGAGACAGAAGGGGAGGGAAAGTGGGCGTGGACGCCGAGATAAAGGCAGGCGCCTGGCTCGGGGACTCACGGGGATTTAATAACCACTTTATTCCATGCACTAGGGACTCGGGAGGGGACTGAGATTGGGCTGGGGGCAGAGAGGGTACAATCCTAGACGCAAGACGGGCAGGGAAAAGGGACAGGAACCAGGGAAATATATATTTATATAGATACTCTAATATAGACCACATCTCACCCGCGCGCTGTGCCCGCGCGCCCCGCCGCCCTCCCCAACACCTTCTAGCCCCGATGCCCGGGTCCCTCTGCTGCCCTCGGGCTGGAGTCTCTACCCCACCCCAGCCCCCGCCCCCACCCCCCCCCAAAGCTCAGGGCCAAGGTCTCCAGAAAGAGGGCGGCGGAGGCGGCGGGGCCTTGGGAGCCCCGTCTTGTCTGTGAGGCGGCGGCGGCGGCGGCGGCAGCAGTCCGGTGAGGGGCGCTGGAGCGCGGGAATCCCCGGCGCTGGGGGAACAGGGGGACGGGGACCACGCGCAGCGCGGGCTAGGGGGGCCCTGGTGCACTGGGGGGCGCTGGTGCAGCGCGGGGCCTGGCGCTGGGGCGGCGGGGTCCAGCGGCGGGCGCGGCGCTTGGGGCCTCGGATCTACCGGTTCCGGCCGAGGCGGCTTGGGGCGCAGATAGCCGTGCAGCGCGGAGAAGAGCTGGGCGCGGGCGGCCGGGCTGGCGTCGTGCGCGAAGGCCGCCAGGCGAAGCAGGCATTCGCGGAAGCCGGACAAGTAGCAGCTGGCGAGCGCCTCGGCGTCATGGGCTGGGGACCGGGGGACCCCTGGAGCCGCGGCCGGCGGGAGGACAGGCGGACAGGGCAAGGGCCCAGCGCGGGTGAGGGGAGGGGCGGGGCGCAGAGAGACCGAGGCCGGACCGGCGCACAGACAGAGACAGGCAGCCAGATGGACCGACAGAGGGAGAAAATGAGGGAGACACAGAGACACACACGCGCGGGGGTTATTAACCTCGCCTCGGAGCGGTGGCTGCCACTCCCCAAGCCCACCGTCCACCGCAGGCTCCTCCCCACCTGCCCCAGGCCCAGCCTCCTGGAATCCCCCCTCCCTCCCGCCGCTGCCCCACCCCCGCGCTGTACCGGGGGGCTCCACCCGGCTTCGCTCCCTCAAGTAGCCCACGGCGAACTCCAGTATCTCTGCTTTCTCCAGCTTCGGGTTCCGAAGGTTCTACAGACCGGAGGGGAGGGCGCAGAGACAGAAAGGGGTGGGGAGAGAGGGGGAAAGTGGCAGGGGGAAGAAGGGAGGGGGAGTACGGGAGCTGGGGGTGCACCCGATCGCGTTTGCGCGCGGCTCACAATGCGCGCGACCGAATGCGGACTGGAGACGACTAAGAAGGATGCCGGCCCAACCGGAGACTAAACTGCCCAACCACTGTGTGAGGAGGGGATTGAAACCTCAAGCCCAGGGGATGAAATTAACCACCCTTGGAGGTGGGAGGAGAGGCAGGGTGTGGGAGAAAGGGAGGGGAAACTTACAGACCCAAAGGTAGAAACTGACTGCCCCGGGGAGTGCAATTTACAGAACCGGGTGTGAAACTTACAGACCCGAGGGGTGGCGAAGAAGACCGCGTTCTGAGAGCAAGAGGGGGTCTGTTAAGGGATTCCAAGGGCGGGACTCGGGTCAGGAGGCCTTGGGGCCAGGGGCACCAATGCAGCGTTAAGTCCCCACCCCAGTGAGAAGCCCTCGGGCTTAAGGACCGTGAGCTTGAGGGTCCCAGGCTGGCGGAAGGACTGACCTGATCCCGGGTCCGCTCCAGCAGCAGCAGCCTCAGCTCTTCCAGGCTGCGGTTGATGCGGTCCCGGCGCCGCTTCTCCACAAGCGGCTTCAGCATCTGCGAAGCCCGCAAAGGGAGAGCGGGCCGACCCGACCGAGACTCAGCGCGGCCGCGCGGGAGTCCGAATCCCGTCTCTGGGACAGCCCCGTCTCCACCCCTTCCCCAGACCCTGGAGAGCCTAGGGCCCGACCCATTCGATCCCTCTCCGCTCCCCCTCCCAACGCCCCTAGAGTCAATTTCTGAGGCTCGCCTCCTCTCTCTCCCGGGTCTTCTTGCTTTGTCTCTCTCAGTCTTGTCCTCCCTCCTCCCCTCTCTGTGTCTCTCCTCTTTTTCTCTCTACGTCTCCGTCTCTTCCATCTCTCTCTGTCTCAGTGGAGAACTTTGAGAACCCTCTTTGCGGCCAAACACGTGGGCCGAACGGTGCCGGGCTCAGAGTTGGTGGCCCTGAGTACAGAAAGGGAAATACCCTGCGCGACCGCGCCTTGTCTTCTGGCTCTAACCAGTCCACGCGCCCACCCTTGCCCACTGGTTCTAAAATCTTCCGCCGGGCCTCCGGCCTCTGGAACCAATGCCCTCAGGGCCTTCTCCATAACGTTGCACTGGGCCAGCTCAAAGCAACTCAGCCCTCATGGAGTTGAGTGCCTGTCCGCTCTGCGCTGAGTTTCCACCCTCCACCCTTAGCTCTGTACTCCTTTTGCTTATTTTATTATTTGCTTATTTTATTAAAACTTAAGTCCCCTCCCACTTCCCCCAGGCCGCAAGGTGACAAATCCCATTACCCATGCCCCAGAATTCTCTTTCTGCCGCCCACTCAGGTCCTGTTCCGACCCTGTTCCCTTCTTGATATTTTGCAGCTTACTTCCCAGTTCCTGGTTCCTTGGGTCCCCCGGGCACCTCTCCCCCTTCCAGTTCAGCCTCTCCAGCCTCTTCCCAGACCCTGACTGGACCGGGGACCTCTCCTCCCTCCCCTCCCACCTCTCACCTTGGGACCGTCCCTATTCTCAGCTCGATCCCGGGTGACCATCGCTCCTCCGTGGTATGGGCCGAGCCCCTGCTCGCCTTGCGTCTTATATCTCGCAGGCTCCGGGGTAGGGAGACAGGACCCGGGTCCCGCCCCCTTCAACACCAGGATCCCGCCCCGCGCAGCCCTGGGCACGAGGCTCCCGGAAAGAGGAGGGGTACAAGGGAGGGGGAGAAGGAGTGGAACTGGCCAGGGAGTGTGGGAAATGAGAGGTGAATGCCGCACTCGGCTGGTTTAAGTACCATAAGGTTGTATAATGAGGCGGGACCCAACTGAAGGGAGGCGGTTATTAGGCATAGAAGGATTTCCAGGGATTTGGAGACAGAAGTTCTCAGGAGTGACTTTCTGAGTTCCCCCAGAACTTTCTCTCCAAGCTCACTGTTTCTCCACTAACTTGAAATAAAATTAACACTCCCTAGGCAGAATCTTAGATATTAAAAAAAAAAAGAATGCGCCTCCTACTTGGAATAGGGGGCTACTTGAATGTTCTGGGAGGATACGTCTAAGTCATTTGGGGCTCTGCTTGGATGTAGAGGGAGCGCTGTTCTGAGGCCGTTGTATTCAGTTCCTCCAACATCTGGGGCGCTGGTCTGCGCTTGGATAGTTCATAGTGAGATACGCTCTAGAGACCCCAGCTTACGCCCGCAGGATCTCCTAGGAAAGATGGTGCATTATCAAATAGTTATTACAGAATCAGATTGGGAGTCACTCTGAGATATGGTTGGACTGGGCATGGAGGGGGTGGTGCTCAAAAAGAGAGCGAAGTTTTAAAGCATGGTTAGGAGATCTTTCCACTTGCAGGTATTTGATCTAAAACTAATTATAGGAAATATGGGCCTATGACTGCCAGAACATCTGAAACAAGTGTGCTACCTTTGCTTGTTCCTGGGGACCCCGCGTGACTGTAGGGGAGTGGGAAGTAAGCAGCTGTCTTAAAGGGGCAAGAAAGGGATATAGAAAACAACGGGGTTTAACATGCACCTCAAATCGAGATCATGACCCTCCGCAGAATGATGCGTGAACACTCGGAGACTTCAGGTCGAAGTGCCTGGGAAAATAAAGTCATAAATTTAGGGGACAGTCAGATGGCAGGGGCAAAAGGCTTGCAAACCTAGTTGGAATAGAGCTGCGAGGTCAGAGACGGATGGGGATTGCCTCAAGCCCTCCCAATACCCCTCCACGCCTTGTTTTAAAGTTGTTTTGGTTTTATTTTTTTTCCATGGAGCCTGCCTTGCTAAAGCCTAAACCCGAAGGGACACACACCTTGGGAAGGGCGCTCCCATATGTGATCAAGGCCCGGGGCACATCCCACCTCCCCCTACCTGGGCCAAATGGAAGCACAGATGTGTGGCTCCAGCGGTCCCCGCCGCCCCCCTCCTTGGGAACCTGGGCTCGGGTTGGGTTTTTCTCACCTGCACGCGAGGCTCGGGGCCCCGGGCTATTCGCACCCGGGTGTGGGACCGCCCCTGGCCATATGGGGCGACTTTATGGCCTGGTGGCCGGATCCCAGAGGGCGGAAGGATGACCTGGTGCTCCACCCAAGTCGACTACTAGGGGCCACTCATTCGCTGAGCGCGTAGCTGAGACGTCTGCCTGACCAGACCACAGCCGCCTCTTATAGGGTAGGTAGAGAAAGCGACAGCCGTTTGTCACCAGCATTGGTGGTTCAGTGGTAGAATTCTCGCCTGCCACGCGGGAGGCCCGGGTTCGATTCCCGGCCAATGCACTTCAGGCTTTTTTTTTTTTTCTTCCCCCAAAAGGAATCTAACATTTAATAACTTGCCTTAGGAAGACCTTGCTTAACAGTTACAGCAAACATTAATATTTAACATTTTTACTCTGTCGCAATTCCAGGATTTGGATCGAGACCGGGTTTCCGTACGTACTCACTCATCCTCCCAGCTTAAGGGTCGGTCCTGCTGCCCTCCACACCCCAGTACAACCCGCCCTTCCCCATCCCTCCGCCCACCGCCCCGCACCTCAGCAGGAGTGACCCTGAGAAAGGAAACTGCGCTGGGATCCCTCCCCCGGGGGTTCTCTTAGCCCTCTGTGGGGGAGAAGAGAGGTCTTCCCGCCCTGCACGCTGTAAATATCCTGCTCTTCTTTCCATTTCTCTCCCTCTCTTCTGTTTTCCCTAAGCGCCCCTTTATCTAAGTTCATGAGTTATTTCTGCATCTGTTTGAGAGTATCTTTGTATCTTTCAGTCTTTCCAGAACTCTCAGCAACTACTGCCCTGGGTCTTTAGTTGTCTCCCTGCATCTCTCGCTCCGGGGGTCTCCAGCCTCTGCGCCCCCTTCAGCGTCTGCGTTTGGGTCTCTGGATCTCTGGAATCTCGTGTCTCTCTGGGTCTCTGGAGCCTCTGCGCTCCCACGCTCCAGCCATCATTCCCTGGGAAGCTGGCTCACACCTCCAGGTTTCAGCCACCTCCCGCCCACCCTCTCCCGGTCCCTTTGATCCCGCACGCGTCGGGCCGGCGGGCGGGCTCACCAGCCAGCTGCCGCGCGGCCACTTGTGAGCGGGGGCGGCCCCGGGCTCCCCCACTTGCTGCACGGATTTTCCGCTGTCTTCCGGCGCGTTGGGCTACCCTGGGCGCCCCTCCTCCCGGTCCGCGCCCTTCCTGGGGGAAGTCTCCCGGGGCTGCCCTGCCTGGGTCTTTTTCTCTGGTCCCTGAATTGCGTCAAAGACTGCGCTTTTCTCAATTCTGAGCTGTGACAGAGGCTCCCAGAAGGAAGTTTACAACAAGCTGGTCATCTTTGTGTCCCTGGTAGGCAGCCGCTGTTTTTATTCATGCCACCGTTATTTACGGCATTCCTCTGTGTGCCCAGTATTTTTAGGCATTGAGGAAACATCAGGTCTGGCCTCGCCTGAAGCTTACTTTATATTGCGGGGGAGGAGCGGGAGGGAGGAAAGATAGAAAATCACTAAGAAAAAAGGAAGTAATGCAACTTCAGATATTTATAAGGCTGTGGGTAAAGAAAACAAGTAGACATGGCAATAACTTGAGAGAGGAGCCCTTCTTTAGGTGGTCAGAGACAGACTCCATGAGGAAGGGATATTTGAGTTTAGCGAAGTAGTCCAAAGGAACAGCATCGGAAAGGCCCTCAGAGAGGGAGAGGCTTTGCTGGTGGGAGCTACAGAAAGAGGGCCATGGTCTCTGTGATGGAGAATTTGGAGCGTGTTCAGAGAAGGTGGGCCTCCCTGGTGGCTCAAGGAGTTAAGCACCGCACTATGAAGCACCACAGCTCCTGCAGCACGAATTGGATCCCCGCCCAGAGAAATGGCCCACATGGCGCTGCAGACCTCTCCTGCCTCCCCCACTGCTCCCCTCAGCAGTGTATGTCAGTAGACCTGCCTGTTCTGCTCCCCACTCTGTCTCTGGTAGATCCTCTCACCCACACACACACACACCTCTGGCCTGTACCCCAGTTCTTGTATGCATAAATAAATAAATTTAAAGAAGAAAGAAAGAAGGTGGGACTCTTTGGTTGCTTCGAAGGAGAACTGAAGCAGGGGGATCATTTGGCTTACTGGTGTAACCTTTCAATCAGAACATGATAACGACTTGTACCAAGTGACCTTGGCAGTGGAGAGTGAAAGTGAATGGGTTACATTTAGGTTTTTGGTTTAAGTAGAGTAGATGGTAGTGCCTTTTAGTGAGATGGGAAACACCCAGAGAGAGGATGGCAAAGGTTTGGGGAGAGAGATCAAGCATTATTATTTCAGTCTGTTTCGTTTCCCTTAGGTATCCAGGTGGAGCCCACAGGTAGGCCAGAGATATACAACATTGGGAATCACAGTTAGAGGGTAAATATGGGGCCATCAGGAAACCGGTGGTTTTTAATACTATGAGACTGAAGCATGTAGGGAGAGTGTGGAGAGAGAACAGAAGGGACTGAGCAGGGAGATTTGGGGCACCCAACACTTAGAGGTCAGTTTAAGGAGGAAAAATTAGCAAAGGAGGTCCTCCCTGGTAGTGCAAGAGTTTGAGCACTGCACTGTGGGGCTTCCACAGTCACTGCAGTGTGAGCTCGATCCCCGGCCAGGGAGAGGACCCACAAGGTGCAGCAGACCTCTCCTGCCTCACCCACTGCTCCCCTCAGCAGTGTATTTCAGCCTATCTGCCTGTTCTGTTCCCCACTCTGTTTCTGGTGACTCTTCTCACCCCCACACCTCTGGCCTTACCCCAGCTCTTGTACACATGAAAAAAAGAATTAGTAAAGGAATCTGGAGTAATCAGAAAAATTGTAGGGAAAAAAACAGGGGAGTGGAGTATCCTGGACACCAAGAGAAGAGAGTATATGAAGGAAGAAGCAGTAAACTCTAGCTAAGCTGCCAGAAGGTCAAGTAAGGAGGAGAAAGAAAATAACCATCCAGTCTAGTAACTCCCACTTGAAGGACTTGGGGGTACAGGCAAGGGTACACAGGTGTGCAGATAGCAACCACAGACAAGTCAAAACTGTCACGTTTTGCTGTGAAAGATATGAGGGTTGTTAGGCCACTTTTAATGCTGATGGGACTAACTGACCAAGGTGTGTGTGTGTTGGGAGGGGGTGTTATTGGGCATTAGATTAAAATGTTAGATGGCAAAATCAGTTCCAGGTCCTGGGAAAATACTCTTCACCTATAGGAAAATGGGGGGCCCAGAGTGAGGGTCAGGTGGAGTGTGGTAAGTGTGAGCCTTTATTTTCTCTGGTTGTTTCCATTTCCTGAAAGAATAAATCAATCTCATTCCTGGGGCAAAGAAAGAAGACTAGAGAGAGAAGAGATGGTGATTTGAGTAGTGATAAGGTGTGAAACATTCATTTTGGGCCTCCCTGGTGGCGCAGTGGGTTAAGCAACGCACTATGAAGCAGACCACAGCCACTGCAGCACAAGTTCGATCCCTGCTGCTGGCCAGGGAGGGGA
>JAGFMF010012125.1:1713161-1766410 GCA_019455555.1 Galemys pyrenaicus | reverse complement strand
CCCTCCCTGGCTGGCAGCAGGGATCGAACTTGTGCTGCAGTGGCTGTGGTCTGCTTCATAGTGCGTTGCTTAACCCACTGCGCCACCAGGGAGGCCCAATTCTTTAATACTTAACACTGTCAAAAAGTTCACCACTAGGACTCCCTGGTGGCACAAGGGCGTTAAGTCTTAGCATTATCAAGTTGTCCTTAGCCACTGGGGCATGAGTTCAATCCCAGGCCAGGGAGCTGACCCACATGACCCAGCCAATCTCTCCTGTCTCGCCTGATGCTCGCCTCAGCAGTGTATTTCAGTCAGTCTACCTGTTCTGCTCCCCACTCTGTCTCTGGTGAATCTTCTCACCCCAGAACCCTGGCCTACACCCCAGTTCTGTGGGTACAAATAAATCTTTAAAAAAGAAAAAAGCTCACCAGGGCCCTCCCTGGTGGTGCAATGAATTAAGCAATGCACTATGAAGCAAACCTCAGCCGCTGCAGCCACTGCAGCCACTGTAGCATAAGTTTGATCCCTGCTGCTGGCCAGGGAGGTGACCCAAATGGTACAGCAGAACTCTCCTGCCTCGCCTGTTGCTCCCCTCAGCAGTGTATTTCAGCTGATCTGCCTGTTCAGCTCCCCACTCTGTCTCTGGCATATCCTCTTACCCCCCACACCTCTGGCCTGTACCCCAGTTCTTGTATGCATAAAGAAATCTTTAAAAAAAAAAAAAAAAGCTCATCACTAGTTTTTGTTGGTTTGTGTGTGTGGGGGGAGGTTGTGGAGGAGATGCACAGTAACTTTATTGTAACAGAGAAACCAGGCTGCAATAAGTCTATATGATTTGAACAAGTGGTGTTTATCTTTCCAAAGGGGAAGTCTGAGCCCAGCTAGTAGCACACAGGTTAACACCAAAGCCCAGCACATCCTGTTTCCTTCACCCACTAGTTTAGTTTCCATTGGTGATTTCCAACTCCAGCACTCTCTCTGTATTTATTGGCATTTTACTGTAAACTTCTCCCATATAGTTACCTATAATGATATGAACTTTGGATTCTTACTTGTTTCAGTGAATTATAATTCATCAAATCATCTATTTACCACTCAAATTGTCCCAGATTTAGCTAATAGGAGCCCCTTTGGCTGCACCCTTAGCTGCTGTTTATCTTTTTGAAAGATACCCAATATCTTTCGAGCACCTCTTATTTTCTTGCAACAAAATATTCCAAAATCACTTTTCTGGTCCCAGCCTTTGAATCAGACTTTTCTCCAAGGATCCTTGGTTCATTTTAGTAGAGGATAATAGTACTTGGTGTGCTTATTGCTGTCATTCCTTCTAGGTTCTCTCAGTGGGTAGAACTAGAAATCATATGTTCATGTGTATTCTGTGTGCATATATTTGTTTTTAAGTCAATATACATTTTATAAAGATTTATTTTTGTTTATTTATGCATACAAGAATTGGGGTGTAGGCCAGAGCTGGGGCAGGGTAGAAGATTTACCAAAGACAGAGTGGGGAGCAGAACAGGCAGACTGACTGAAACACACTGCTGAGGGGAGCAGCGGGTGAGACAGGAGAGGTCTGCTATGCCATGTGGGTCACCTCCCTGGTCAGTGTGGTGGCTGCAGATAGCTTCATAGTGCTGCAACTTAACACCTTGTGCCACCAGGGAGTCCCCTAATATATAGTTTTAAAAAATGAATTTATATTGATACCCCATCTGAAGATTTCTGAAGAGAGGAATGACTGAAACTGATTTTATTTTTGAAGGATCACTTTATCACTTTGCATAGTGTATTATGAACAGATTTCAAGGGGCCTCCCTGGTGAAGCAAGGGGTTAAGTCGCAGCCCTATTATGCTATAGGCAGTCAGTGCAGCACCTTTTGATCCCCCACCCAACTTAACCTACATGGCACAGCAGACCTCTCCTATCTCACCCGCTGTTCCCCTCAGCAGTGTATTTCAGTAAATCTGCCTGTTCTGCATTTCACACTGGTGAATCCTCACTTCTTCCACCCCTCCCCAACTGCGAGATGAGAGTGGCTGCCACCAGGCAGTAGTGGTGAAGTAGTGACAAGCAGTCAAAATTTTTACATTTTTAAAATAAGAAATTGCTGACTGGAGAGAGACAGAAGAATCATGGATGATTCTGAGTTTTTTTGTCAGGTCAGTTGAGGAAACAGAATTTCTATTTGCTAACATGGAAAGACTACAGAGTAGTGAAGCAAGTTTTGAGATGACCAGGAGTTTGGTTTGGACATTTTATTTTGTGATCCCCTATTAGATATCCAAATGGAAATGATAAGCAGTAGGGTATATGCATCTGTAATTCAGGGAAGAATTCTGAAGGTGAAGATGAAAAGTTGGGATGTATTAACATTGTTAGTTGACATTTAAAGCCATGAGATTGGAGATCGCCAATGACCTGGATACAAAGAGAAACAAGAAAAGGTTGGAAAACTGAGCCCGAGAACACTTTAATACTTAGAGATCCAGAAGATGATGAACCGGGCCTCCCTGGTGGCGCAGTGGGTTAAGCAACGCACTATGAAGCAAAACCGCAGCCACTGCAGCACAAGTTCGATCCCTGCTGCCGGCCAGGGAGGGGACCCACATGGCACAGCAGACCTCTTCTGCCTGGCCCGCTGCTCCCCTCAGCAGTGTACTTCAGTTGATCTGCCTGTTCTGCTCCCTGCTCTCTGTGGTGAATACTCTCACCCTCCCCCACACCTCTGGCCTGTACCCCAGTGCTTGTATGCATAAATAAATAAATCTTTAAAAAAAAAAACAAACAGAAGATGATGAACCAGCAAGAGTCTGTCAATGAGCAGCTAATGATATCAAAGGAATATCAGAAGGGTCTGGTGTCTTAGAAGGCAAGTGAGGAGAGTTTTCTGAGAGGGGGAAGTGAGCATTTGTGTCAACTGCTGCTAAATAGTGATCAATTTGGGATTTAGTAACGTGATGGTCATTTGGTAACTTGAACTTTGAATGGGTATGGGATGCCTGATTAGAGAGTGGTCCATGGAGAAGACAGAGTTGGAGACAAGGTAAAAGATAATTTGCTTTCCTTAGAGGGGAACAAACATATGGAGCAGTGACTGGAGGAGTGTGTGTGTAGCTTTTTTGAACAAGCTGTCTTGCTTGTTCTAAATTGTGATAAATTTCAATATGTTTGAAAAGTGGTGGGAATAGTTCAGTGTAGAGAAAAAAATTGGTAGGATAGGACAGAGAACAATACCCTTGAAAGGGCCAGAGGAAATCCAAGATCTAACAGTGTAGGGTTCGGCCTTAGGTGGAAGGATTCATCTACAGTAGTGAAGGGATATGTGGGCACACACTCAGGTTCAGGTAGGTAGGTGCGATGGTGCATGTTGGTAGGAAAAAATATATTCAGAATGCCTTATTTTCTCAATGAAACAGTAAGTAAAACTGAGGGAGGGATTCCTGTTTTGAGGTAAAAGGAGAGGAATAAAATAGTCTGAAAGAGGAGACTGGATTCGGGAAATATATCTAATACAACTGCTAAACAGCACTGTGGAACTACCTAAGTTTGGATGTGTAATGTGTTCGAAACATACAGTGAAAATTATTTTGCAAGACACAACCTGTGTAGGCAGGAAGTTGAGGCCCACAAGAGGGCGCTCGCGGTGTGGTCTTGGGTGGCTGAGGCCCCGAGGCCTCAGAATAAACACGCGATTTGTCGCCAAGAGAAGAGAAAGCACTAGAAAAACAATTTTCTTCCTTCTCCGATTACTCATTCCCAAAAGCATCAGCGCTGTGAGCAGGATTCGAACCTGCGCGGGGAGACCCCATTGGATTTCGAGTCCAACGCCTTAACCACTCGGCCATCACAGCCGCGTGCGGTCTCGGCCCCGCGTAACTATAGCTGCCTATCAACAGGCCCGTTCTTCTACCCCCACCCCCCTGCCTCGCGTTGCGTCACGACGTCTTTGCGCGTGCGCCTTCTGCTCGGCGTCATTTACCCAGCACCAGCCAGCTGCGGTTACTTTCCCCTTCCGTTTCCCCCGAGCCACAGCACGACCCCAACAAAAGAAGCTCAAACCCAAGTTCAGGGTCCCAAAGCCTTTAAGCAGACATAGTGATATCAGCATAACCCTGATTCACCAAAGGGAAACGGGAACCTGGCTCCAAATGTATACTAAAAGTGCACGTTTTACTGGAAGCTCAAAGAGGAAGCCCCTTGGAGAAGGCTGACTTTGGGCTGTGGATGAAATGTGTTCTTCTTGCAGCAATAATATACACGCTCCACACGTGCAGGCACCGCTGGGATTCGAACCCAGGATCTCCTGTTTACTAGACAGGCGCTTTAACCAGCTAAGCCACGGCGCCGGCAGCAGGCCAACGTGTCCACGGATAGATCAGCGTCAGTGACCGCCAGGAAGCAATAAAACAATGGTTACTGCGGGCATTCGGTGACTTTTTCAAGGTCCCTCGCGCCTTTCAAGGGTTTTGAGGCTGAACGTTAACACTGTCTCCCTGTCCCACATTCTTGAGGGCCAACTCGCCCATGCTTGGGGTGCCACCTAGACTGACCTACTTAAGGGCCCACTCCTTTATGGAGCTAATACCCTCAACTGCTTCAGAGCACCACCAGATTAAGTGGGAGTCCCCCCCACCCCCTTTCCAGTGCTCATGACTCCGATGAAACTTGCTTGCCCTTTTGACAAATGCCCTTTGAATGGGCGTCCCTTTTCCAGGCACACTAGCTGAGTAAGATTAGGATGAGAGTAGGGTTTGAGTCTGGTGAAGACCAAACAGGCTCAGCAAGGCCCTTCAGCTGGAAAGGGTGTTGGGGTCCTGAAAAAGGATGGGTGTCCTTAAGGGAGGAAATTGCCTACTCTCATTACCACCAGCTTTCTGATAGTGGGGCCACATCTCCCCAGAAAGGGCTCCCCCTTCAGCCAACCCCAACTTCCAAACTTCATTCCACAGAAGTCATTTTGTTTTGTTTTGTTTTTTTTTGTATTAAAAAATAACAACAGACACAATATCAAAAACACAAATGCCATCGGTAGAGGGTACAGCTGAGAACACCTGGGTCCCACCTGAGGGGCAGCACCAGGGACTCCATGGTCCACCAACGTCCCCCACCCTGGAGCAGCTAGGGGTTCGAACTGCTGGGTCCTGCTTGGGCCTCAGACCCTTCTCCCACCTGGAGAGGGAGAGAGCTGTTTCCCCCAATAAATAAGTGTAGTCCCAACCCTCCTACCCAGACTTGGGCTCAGCTGGGATTTGGAAAGACCACTTCAGCAGCTTGTCAGCAACCTTGTCCAAGAGAAAGAAGGACTTCACCAGGGGTGGGAGGTGAGGCTGCTCTGAGTTGAACTGAAGAGCTCCACCCTCTGCTCCCTAAAAGACCAGAGGCAGCCCCTTGATACCCAGCTTATGATTAGGGGTCCGGCCCCCGACAGTGCGATAGGCTGGGGCAGTTTTCTATTGGTTGGTCCAGCCACATCTGAATCCGAGAGTTGGGACATGGGAAGAAGGAAGCTTCTCATGCACTCCCAGAGGTGGCCCCCAAATGTAGTTTAGCTGGTGCCTTTTTTTGTGGCAGATAAGGCTGGACTGGATGAGCTCCCACCTTGTTCTTCCTCTTCCATGGCCAGGTCCTGAGAGCTTGAAACCATGACCCCAGCTGGAGCTTGGGACTCATCTCCACCCTCACCCTCACCACCAGTACCACCACCCTCGCCTCCACCCTCCTCCATGGGCTCCAGCTCCAGGCCATCCAGCTCCGAGAAGAGTGGGTCATCAGGGTGGCCAGGGTCTTGGGTGCTACTACCACAGTCCACACAGGCCTAGGAGGGAGAAAAGGGATGAATGCATCAGGCATGGTTCTCACTGCTGACCTGCCACTTCACCTCCCTGTCCTCTAGCCCCAAAGTACATTCCAGAATGTACCCCCTAAGAAACACTAGTTCACATAGCACATGGGGCGAACAAGGTTAGAAAATGCACTGTACCCTGTATCTGGACCCCACTATGGGGCACAATGTACATTATCATAGGATAGACTCAGCTCTGTAAGCACTCTCAAGGTTTAATGTCATATGACCCAGCAGCTAACTAAAATAATGATCCAAGGATACTAAGGTTCAGCCTTTAACTTCTATCCCTTCAACTTGAGCTCAGTTCTTTCTTCTCCTGGCCCAGACTTTCTCTTACCATGACATCGAGGGCCCGAGGTAGCTGGCCTTTCCGGACCCAAGAGTGCACAGCACCCAGTTCCCTCCGCTGGTCCTCTGAGAACCGAGGTTGCTGCTTCTGCATGGCTCGGAGTCGCTCCCGGTCCTGCTTCAGCACAGAGGCCATGTCCCTGCCCAGGGAAGGGGTTCAGAAGGCAGAGTCTGGGACCACCTGGCTGGCATTCTTCCTCTGTCACAATTCCCCTGCCACTGACTCATGTTCCTCCCCTGAACCAGCACTCTGGAAGTTCAGGACTTCCCACTCCAGGAAAGTTGCCCTCAACCTGAAGACCAACTGTAGAGCTCCAAGGGGCAAGAGATAGGACAGGAAGCCCAGGCCACACTCACCCCCAGAAAACCCCAAATTAGCTGGGCAATTAGGGTGGCCTACCCTACCCCCCTACCCTGCTGAAAGGGAGGAAGAAAGCTCTACAGCTCCTCACCTGGAGGGCACCTGGTAGGTCATCATGACACGCTGGTCGGCATTGGCCATGAGCAGCCAGATGGGGTCCTGAAGCACATACTTGATGACCTGATCCCCAGGCTCAGCCCTGGCGTGGGCAGCCCCAGCCTCAGCCTCTGAAGAGTCAATGCTGCCAAAGTACTTGCTTGTGTGGCTGCTCTGACTGCTGCCTGTGAGGGGGGGAGTTGTCACGAGTCAGGACGGCTGTCACTCTCGCCCCCTGGTGCCTCACAAGGCCTCCCTCAAGACCACACGTGCAGTCCAAGAGCCTCAGGAAGCAGGCATGGGTCTGGATGCTCAGCTACGGAGGGGCCTGGTCTCTCATCACCCCATCATTTTCCCACACCTGGCGGTCTTGGAGGGTGGATACTTACGTGTGATGCTGGCTGAGGTGCTGCCACCCTCATTGGAGCCTGAACCAGACCCAGAGCCCAAGCCAGAGCCCAAGGAGCCTGAGGCAGCAGAGCCCGTGCCAGAGCGAGAGTCCTCCTGCAGCAGCAACTCCAGCAGGTCACTGGAGCCTGAAAGTGCATCCTGATTGGAGGACTCGTTTACCTCCACCTGGAGAGGGGGGAGGACAGGGAGGGGTTAAGGCTTCCCTTCAGCAGCTTCCACTGGTGAGGAGTGGGACATACCCAGCCCGGTCCATGACAGAGGGGCCAGGGTGAGAGAAGCTGGTGAAGAGTAAGGACGTGATGCTGGACCCTTTCCGAGTGGCAGATGTGCTCTCAGAAGGTACTGGGACGTCTTTGCCACCTGTCGGACAGACAGGACCGTCCCCACTTTACAGAGGAGGCAGCCCATTTGGCCTCATTCAGAAGTTCAGTTGGGGTCTCCCACCCCACAACACCATCTGCAGGAGGCCGAGACACTGGGCAGGCAAGGGCAGAAGTGGTGCAGAGTAAGAGCAAGGGAGGAGGGGGCGGGGCAGGAGGCATAGGAGGGGGCACAGGAGGATGCAGGGGAGTCAGTGCTCACCAGTCTGGCCTCTGGCTCAGCAGCCTCCTCACTGGGAGGCGGTGGCCCAGAACTGCTCCCAGGGCCACCTGCAACAGCACCCCCTTCAGCTCGGGGGGGCTCCTCAAGCTGCAGAAGATTGAGCTGGAGTGGGGAGCTGCATCTTGAGTTGAATAGTGGGGAGTCTGGGCAGTGGGGAGGGCTAGGGGGCAGCGGGGGCAGGGATGGAGAAGGCGAGTGGGAGGCAGGGGTAGGAGGTCCCTCGGCGGAGGTCTGGGCTACTCCATAGGGATAGCTGGACGGGGTTGGGAACAGATAGTTAGGGAGCACCAGAGCCACCATTGGGGTCACCAAGGGGCCAGGGAAAGCTGTAGGGGGCACTGATGTGGGGGCAGGGGGAAGAGGCTGGGGGCTTCCTCGAGAGGAGAACACTGGGAGTGGGTAGGGCTGGACCACAGCTGGAAAGGGAGTAGTGGCTGGTGGTGGAGGCCAGGGGGCAGAGGGGGGCACAGGCGAAGGGTGGGAGACATAGCACGGAGCTTCGCTCCGAGGGGTCTGGTGGTGGCGTGAGCGCTTGACTTTGGATCGGCAGTGATGTCGGCGGCCGAGGGGTGCAGGGCCATGGTGGCAGCCTGTGGGGAAGAGACCAGGGTTATTGAGGGCATCTACCTGGGGGTTAGTGCTCCTGCCACCCTCACTGCCCTGACACTCTGACCAGAGAGAAGCCAGGCAAAGTTTGGTTTCTTGGCCCACACCGAACAGAGGGGGCTGTTCTGTGGGGAGCTGGGGAAATCCTCAGGGAAGAATCACAGGAGGCAGGAACAGGGGATTTATTGAGCCAGGGAAAGGCAAGGTTACATGAAGGGTTGAGCTGGGGGTGTGCAGAAGACAGGCACGCTGGCAGATGGGAGGAGGCAGAGTGGGTCCACGGATGAATAGGCGGGCGGCTCCAGTTCATCTGCCAAAATCCCACAGGCACCGCCAGCCCGGGAGCTCCTCCTGCCAGTCAAGGCCACACTCTGCCTAGCTTGCAATGGAGTGAAGAGGTGGGCAGGAAAAGCCCAGTCCTGAGTCCTGTGTATGTCCACCTGCAGGGGGACCTCCCTCAGGTACCTGGAGAGCTACCCTCTGCTGCTGAAGCCCCCACCCAACCCAGAATTGACCCAGCCCTCCTTCCCATGTTTGGGTCTTTGTAGATTTCTCCATCAGCTGAGTCCTAATCAGACACACTTCCTACCCCTGCCCTTAGGCTGGGCCTGAATCAGCTTACCAGAGGCAGTGCACCTGCCTGTCTCAATGCCAGCCCCCCCGAGGCCACCCGCCTCTGGTTGAACCTAGGAACCCAAACCTAGCAGGGAGAGATTAGCCAGGGCCCCACTTAGGCAACACCCTGGTGGAAGAGAGAGCACCAGTCTGGGTCCCTGGAGCAGGACCATCCCCCTTAAGAACCTTCCTCCCTGACAGTCTGGCCCTAGACCAGGCAGAGGGTAGGGCTCAGGGAAGTCCAGGGCAGCTACCTCTCTCACCAGGGGCCGAGGGAGCCGTAGAGGAGCCATCGAGTCCACGCAGCCTGCCAAGGTCACGGAAGCGGCTGAGAAAGGCCTGTTCCTCCTTCTGTGTGTGCAGGGACAGCACTGCCTTGGTCAGGCCCACTGGGCGGTAGGCATCTGGGGCTGGATCAGGGGCTACCATAGGGCTGGGGGCTGGGCTGGGGGCTGGGCTGGGGGCTGGGCCCTGAGTCAGGCCAGGCAAGTCCTCCATCATGATGATGTCTAAGAAAGGCAAGATGGGGAAAGGTCATGAGAATCACCTCAGGGTTTAACACACACACCTCACACCCACACTGTCCAACAGCTTAGCCAACCTCTGGCCTCTGACCCACAGCCAAACCTGGGGCCCGTGTGCATCTCTTGGTCACGTTCCAAAGAAGGACTGGCCCTGGACCCCCTTTTCTCCATGCAAAGTGGTCCCAGGGTGAGAGAGTATACTCAGCCCCCTCTAAGGGCACTTGCCTAGAAGATTCTTCGACTCTCATGGGAAGGGAAGCCCACCCCCTGCCTTTCCTGCACAACAACCCTTCAGAGGTTTCAACAGTTGCTGGCTTCACACACCCACTGTCAGCACTTCAGGGTTGACCCCCCACTGCCACCCCAGACTTTGTGCGTGAACTGACAGTCAGAACACAGGTAGCAGGATGGGGAAAAGGCAAAGCAGCGAAGGCTGGTGGGGGTAGAACAGCTCCAGCCAGAGCTGTCTGACCACTAGGGGTGGGAGGGGAAGGAAAAGGCAGGTGGAGGGAGCTCTGGCTGGGAGACCAAGTAGAACCCAGGCATTGTCCCCTCACTCCACGCCCATACCCGACTCCGGGGGCTTCTTGTCTCCTACATGGACGATGGTAGAGCTGAAGCTACACTGACTGGTGACGGACACCACGCTCTCCGCCTTATTGGCCAGCGCAAGTGGGCTCAGGGTGCCTCCCACCACGGGCTCCTTCTGAGGGGTGGCCCCTTCCCCAGACAGCACTGCCGATGGATCTGTGCGGAGAGATGGCTCTGAGTTACCACTCTTGCCCTCAGCAGGAAGTGAGGAGAAAAAACCTCTAGTAAGAGGGAAAGGGAAGGCAGGAAGGGACAGAGGTCTGGAGGTTGGGAGAGAGGCAGGGCAGACCGAGACAGGCCCCAAAGGCAGACGTGCAGACACACAAGACCACAGTGACAGCAGAGTGTGCGCCAGGTCTCAACTTCTCTACCTTTCTTGGCCCCCACAGGGACTGGGTCTGTCCTCTGCTTGTCGTCATCAGAGGCTGAGGAGGCGGTGCAGGAGGAGGAGGAGGCACATTTACGCTTGGTCGTACTGGGAATGTTGCAGCTCTCCAGGTACCTGGCAATGCACCAGAGCACGTGAGGGAAGGGTCGGGAGTGGGTGAAGATCAGGGTCCAAAAGGGAGAAGGTGCCAGGCTTGCCCTACCTGAGGATGCTGTCCAGGCAGTTGATCTGCTGGTAGGAGCAACTAGAGGCTTCTTTCCTCTCAGTGTCCTCAGGGGCTAAGGCTAGTGGGTCCTGTATTGAAGCAGAAGCCACTTCCAGCTCTGGGTCTGAGGACTGGCAGGGAAGAGTCTTGGCCTTGAATGTGCCTGTAGCTGGATGCCAAGAACAGAAAATTTCCGGTGGTTTGGGGGTGAAATCAGTGGACCTCCAGGTCTCGTTCTTTGTCCACATCAACTCACCAGGGAGGCGGGGCTGGGACAGAGGCCTGGCCCTGGACTCAATAAAGACCTGCTGCCCGCGGTGCTTCACCAAATGGACATCCTTACAGATCTGCTGGAAGGTCACCTACGGGATAGAGCAGGGCAGCAATGGGGGGCCTGACCAGCATCAGGGGCTCAGAGTACAGTACAGTAAGAAGGTACTGGTGGGGAGAAGCATGAAGGCTATGATGACAGCTAGAAAGGACAGGAAGGCAGAGGGTCAGAAGCAAAGCTCCCTGGGACTGGAAATCCTGATTCAAGGACAGGGGAATGGAAAACCAGAGGGGGGAAATGGGGACAGATACTCACCGGGGCAGGAGGCCCAGGCCCCTCAGCATCTCCCCCATTGCTATCACTGGAGGAGCCGGGGCTGAGAAGAGGGCCTGGGGGTGTCACGGGGCCAACTCCACAGAGCCCCGTGGTGCTGGGGCTGTGCACAGGCTGAGGCAAGGAGAAGCATAGGTTAGGGGACAGCCTAGTTCCCCACCCCTTCCTCAGATGCCAAGCTCCCTCTTCTCAAAGTCTCACCTGTAACAGCAGTCGATGGATCTGCTCAGAGAGCTCTTGGATATCTGGGTCCAGGGACAAAGCTGGGCTGGGGGTTGGGGGAGTGAACACATCCTCATTCAGGGGTGCCCTATGGGGTAAGAAAGGGTGAGCTGAGTCCTGACCTTCCGACAGAGCCCCAAACCCCAGAGCCAGCTCTGGGACAAACCCCACTTACGTGCGTACTTTATGGCGTCCCAACACAAAGGCCACCTTGCGGCTCCATGGGTGCACGAAGCCAGCCCAACTGGTGTCCATGGTGACATATTCCCCATTACGAGCACAGAATCGGATAGGGGAGTGGTCAAAGGGCTGGCCGGCCAGCTGTAGGACTAATGAGAATGGGAAATGAAGTGGGGGTCAGCAAGAGGGAGAGCTAAGTAGGGGAAGGACCTCCCACTGAAGATCCAGGAGACAAGGCATTGGCAGACTCAACCCCAAGGGCAGTCTTTCAGAAACCCTGGAGACAGTAGGGAAGGCAGAGCAAGATGAGAGGAACTCACTCTTCTTGTGGATGGCTAGCATGAGGGGTCGGTCTTCGGGATGCAGGAACAGGAGCACTGGGGCCCCCAAGAGGTCCTGGGGGAGATAGCCCAGCAGTGGGGCAGCCCTGAAATGGGTGGAGGCATCAGAGCGGCCAGGGTGTCAGTCCTGGGAACCCCAGTTTCCTCCAAGTTCTGACCTCACCTTTCATCCACATCCTGAAAGAGGCAGCTTGGTGTGTGCCGGGTGGTGAAGATTCTCTTGTCTGGAGGGATTCGAGGAGCTAAGGCACAAAAAATGTGGCCATTGGGTTTCAAGCAGAATGAACCACCTCCTCAGACCTTCTTGCTGTCTGAGGCCCAGGCTGGCTGACAGTCCTCCCACAACTCTGCCCTAGGCCCTCTCACCCACAAAGTTCTATACCATTTTCCTGCCTCCTACCAGTAATAGAACTAAGAACCAAGGCACTTTTGTGGTTCTCTCCTAACTCAGGGCTGTCATCCAACACTACCACTGAAGCAGTCTGAGACTGCTGTAAAACTTTCCTCTGTTCAAAATTCTGAGGGGCTACATCATGCCCCCCAGGTTTGCCATGCCTCAGTCCCAGCCTAGAGGAACCACACACCCTCCCCCTCCATCAGTCCAGGCTTCAGGCCTACCCACCTTCATAACCCGAGTGGATGCGCTCTGCAATAAGTAGGCAGCATGGCTGCGCAGGAGCCCCATCTGAGACCCGGATCTTGGTGACATAGGGGGTTAGGCGGAAAGGCTGGTACCGAGGCCCTAGATCCCGGTCAGGACTTCCTCTGGCAAGGGAAAGAGAATGACATTAGGAACTCCCAATGAAGGATCACCCAGCCCACCCCACCTCAAGGTCACAGCCCATATAGAAAAGAAGGGGAGGTGGTGTGTGGAAGATGGGAGGGGTTTGCTCCAGCTTCTCCCATCTACCTGATACGGCAGAAAACAGACTTCTCTTGGGTAAAGTCCTTGAGGCCTGAACCTAGAACAAACCAGAAGGGTGGATAAGTACACTCTCTCACTCCTTTCTATACCAAGCAAGGAAAAGCTTGGGTTCCCTGACCCCTCAAGGTATGATTTTGCTGGGACTGTACATCCCTCCCCCCAAGCATGTGAGGTCCTCACCTGCAGAGGCCCCAGTGCCCCAGGTGGGCAGGCGGGATGGGGCAGTGGAACCATAGAAAACTCCCACATCCTGGGGAGCCAGGAACTCTGAGAAGCGGGCACCCCGGAACACATCCCGCTTGCAGCGCAGCAGGATACCCGCCTGCTCCGAAATGTAGACGATGCGGCCTGTCAGGAAGGAGACTGCCACGGAGAAGGTATCCTGGGCAAGAAGGTGAGTATAAGAGCAGATTCAGGAGCTGTGGGAGTGGGGATGGAGATATGTGGGGAAGGAGAAGGGAGAAGGGGGGCTGTGGCCGACCTGGTTGCGAAGTGTGTATTCAGATGTGATGTGCTCTAGCTCCTCCAGAGTGTAGGCGGACATGTCCATGGCACAAGGCTCTCCCTCCTCCAGGCTCCACTGTTGGTAGTACTCCTGGTTGGCTGAAGGGTGAGAAGAATGGGACATTCAGTGATGAGGCTGCCCCACCACAGTAACCCAAGCCCTGCCCATTGTCTTCCCAGGGAGTACCACTGACCTTGCACCTGCTTGACACAAGCCAGTGCATACTGTAGTGTGGCCAGGGTCCCAGAGCGGCCCTTGCCCCGGCGCTCTGGTGGCAGTCGAAGCTTGAGCTCCCTCAGCGCTGTCATGAGCTCCTTCTGGGTCCTTGCCCTAGCTGACTGTTCACTGCTGCAGAGCCCACAGGGAAGTAGGGGGTATAGGCATTAGCCTCATAATATAGGTCAGGCACCAAAGCCCTTTCACCCAGCCCCCCCATCACAAACCTGCAGCCACTGGTAGATGGGTTGTCCTGCTCTGAGCTGGCACTCAGGAGGCTGTAGGCAATGGAACTGCTGGGTGGGGATGGGCTCTGAGAGTTTGTGCTAGAGGAGAAGCAACAGGATTAAGATGAGGGAAAATGACCTGCAGCATAGGGCCTGTCTCCCAGCTGAGCCGACTCACAAGATTACACCCAGACTCTGCAACATACATACCTCTTACTGCTCTCAGTGGTCTCCAGCAGTGCTGAGTCCTTGCCATTGCCAGAGGAGGAGCTGTGTGAGCTCCGTTGAGATGCACCCCTAGACTCTGGTCCGTTGGATTCATTGCCACTTGAGCCATTGCTATTGGCATCTGTGTCATCAGCCAAGCTGGGGCCTGGACAAGGCCTGTGCTGTGGAGGCCCAGGGGATGGGGTCCCTCCAGGACAAAAGGATTCCCCTGTCCTGAGGTCTCCTCCCCCATTGCCCCCTTCTAGGGAGCCACTCATGTCTGGGCCATGGGAAGGGCAGGAGAACAGGGAAGGTGGAGAGGCCACCACGGAAGCACAAGGGGGCCAGGAGGCCTAGCTGAGGAAGTGAGTTGGGATACCCAAGCCTCGAGGATTGACAGGTTCGATCACAGCAGATACCTGGAGAGGGTGACCAAGAAGGAGGATTTGGAGAGAGGTGGACCATTAATTTCACAGTATATTCTGCCTTCACTCAAACCCTCCCTGGCCTGCCCCCACACTCCCGGCACACCAGCTTCCAATAGGAAGAGTGGGTAAGTTGTTAGAGGGGCTGTCTCCCTCTGGCCTTACCCTACATCCCCAGCCAGCAAGGCCTGGGTAAGTAGAACCTGAGCAATGAATTGGAACTACAACCGTGAGCTCAACACTGGGCACATTCCATCCTCCAGTTCCCCTCAAGTCCCCACTCTGCCTGGGACTCCAAAGCCTCAGAGCAGGGGGTGAGCTTGCCACCTCCTATATTTAGGCCTGCAGGCTAATTTTATCCGGGGGCGGAGCCACCCCCGCTGCACATGCGCACAGACTCTCATAGCCCCACCACGCGCTTCCGCCGCCGCTGCGGTCGCCGGGGAAACCGACGTCAGCAGCTGAGCTCAGCGGTTGCTGGAGGGACCATAGGAGGGCAGGAGAACCGACCCCTCCCCCATTTCCCGGCGGAAGCGGGAACGACCCACTCCCACACCGGCGGGTACGGCCAGTGGTCACCCACCTCTAATACATCTCCAGCCCCAGAACGACCCGGTGGCCAAACAGGAGAGGCGGCCTCAGAGTTCCAGGGGGATGGCCTTGCTACCCAGGGCAACAAGCAATCGCCACCGCCCTCCGAGCAGAAGTCCTCCCAGCCTGGCTTTAAACTGGATCCCGGTCATTCTTGTCATTGATAGAGCCTTTCCTTCTCTGGTCTCTAGAGAGACCATCAACCCCTCTCCCGACCATCAGAAACGGAACCGGCACCTGCCACTGTCAACGACCCAGGGATTCTCTCTTCGGTTCTAGTTTTCTAGTCACCCCCCTCTTTACCCCTCTTACAAGGTAGACAGCCTCGGCTCAGAGAATATACCACAGCCGGCCGACAGCTCTTCCCTCATTACCCGTCCAACCACACCCCCAGCCCCCGAACACATTTTGAGCGCCAGAAGAAAAGGGAAGGCTGTGGCCAACAGCAGGAACTAGCGCCGGGAACGGGATGTTCCAGCCCGAATAAGGCTGACATCACGACCGGCGCGGGGCCAGGGAATGGAAGGGGGAATCGACAAGAGCTCGGAAAGCCTGAAGGGGTCCTGGTGCCACAGCAAAAACCTGGGATCCCGAAGCGGAAAGGAGGCGGGCGGGGGGGGGGGGGCATGCCTGCGGAGGGTCGGNCGGGGGGGGGGGGGGGGGGGGGGGGCATGCCTGCTGAGGGTCGGCTGTGGAGCCGGAACAGCTGAAGCCGGAAGCGAAAGAGGTAAGGTAAGCGGGGCAGGAGTTCGGGCACGGGTGCAGGGTTGCGTGAAACACCTACGTCCCCGGGGGCAGGAAGGGGTGGACAGCGGCAAGAAAGGCGAATTATTGGTGTGTCATCTGAGCGCCTGGGCCGATAGCGTCCCATGAGGCTGCAAGTGGTGGCGTTTCGGCTCCGAGCCGGAGACCGCCCCAAGGTGGCGGCGGAAATGCCTACCTGGCCGCGCGAGCGCCCTCCGGCCGCTTGCCCACCTCCGTTGCAGCCCGCAGCCGAGTGGAAGCTCCGCGGGGCCAGGAGGCGGGTTGCATAATGCCAGGCACTGTCCCTCATTGGCCTACTGCCGACCGAGCCGTAGGCCCCGCCCCGGATTGGCTGGGGATCTGGTCCTGGCGCCTGATTGGCTACTGGCCCCCACTGAGGTCAGGGCTGTGTCACACACACGGGCGCACGTGGATCTGGGTGCTGGCGCTGGACTGAAGGGCCCCAGACACCACCGCCCAGCCAATCGTTGCAGGACGCCTTGCATATGAATAGAGGAGGGGAGAGGAGGCAAGCTGCCCCTCCAGGGAAAATACCTGGGCCACCACAGTTGCTTAAGAGGTGTCTACTTCCTGAACTGACCAGTCTTGCAGAACAGGACACCTTGGCCTTGTCAGAGGTAGAGGAAAGACTCTGGGAGGTGACCAAACTAGATGAAATGGTTGGTACTTGGAAGGAAGGGGGCAGAGAGAAACATTGCTTGGCTTTTCCTGGGTTTTTCTCCCCAGCCTTGTTAAAATAAAGGTGTTTTACCCATCCCCTTCCTATGACACTTCAAATTCTGTGTACAGATAGGAAAAGAGCAATTGAGTTTCCATCTGTGATGGGAGTGGAGAGGTGGGGGAAGGTTGCAAACAATGGAAAAAGCAGCCAGAGCCAATAGGGACTGTGAAGGGAAACAATGGTAGATGCTTCTGTAGCTAATCAGAGGAAAGGTCTCCTGGAAGCCTATGTAGTGACTAGTGCTTCTCTCCTGAGGATACAGCCACCCACAGTTTTGGTTGCCCCAAAAGTGCAGGCCAGGAAACCAGGACTTCAAGGAAACAAAGATAATGGCTGAGAGAAGAGGCTACTGTGCCCTACAGACAAAGATGTAGGCTTCAGAGCCCTGCCACTAGGAAAAGAGAAAGCCTTATCTTCACTGTACTCCCCAAACCCTAGAACAGATCTGATACATGGTAAGTGATCAATATACATGGTTATTTTGTTATTAATAGGGATAAATAGAAGGGTGGAGCAATGGTGAACAGGTTGGAAATTATAATGTTTTTAAAGGAGGGGAGCAGAACACTTGGTCCTAAAGGAAGAACAGGGGGCTAATTTTGGGGGACAAAGTATCAAGCTGGGCCCAGGAGATCTGCAGTTACAATGACAACTGCCCCCCCCCATACACACACACACACACATCCAGCACTGTGATGAGTAGTTTCTCTTAGGGCTCCCTAGAAACGTGGGTGTCAAGTGACAAGGTCCTCAAGCTGATGCTGACATAATCGGCTGTGGGTGCACACCCCTCACTGTCACATGGCTAAAGCTTTCCTTAACAATGGTGTTCCCCATGGTGGACGTGACAGGGACAGGTTCTGTGGAAAAGCTGGGACACGGGAGGTTATAAAACAATCCAGAAAACCAAAACAAAACACGGAAAAGAAAGGATTCGGGAGCCTGGATTCTCAGTCTCCTCGAAAATGCCCCCCCTCAACTTCATCACTGCCTGCCCCCCTCCCCTGTTGCCCCTCCCTCCTCAGTCTCACACCCCTTCTCTGGAAGCATTTTTTTTTCCCTCCAGCTCTCCTTCAGATTTGGGTGTCATCTCTCCTGACACAGGCAGTCCATGGTCTCCCACCTCCACCTCTTTATCTACCTTTTTACACAGACAAAAGGTTTCAATGCTCCAACAGCCCCCACCTGCTCCTGAGGCCCTGGTTGTCCGGCCTCACGGTCCCCACAGTAACTAGGCCCTGCTGCCGTCAATGAAAGAGAGGGGGCGGGAGTCGCCGTGACGTCAAAGCGGAGCACGGGGGCGGAGCAAGGCAGCCGGGGAATGTGGGGCAGGGAGACTGGAAAGGCAGCGGTTTGGGAGACAGCCAGGCCGAGAGGGCGGCGGCCAGCGCACTTGGGAACATCATGTTCTTTTGGCTGGTAGCCCAGTATATGCACCCAGACCGGGCTCCTCCCCCAATCCAACAACTGCGGTCCTATCCCAGAGTCAGGGATTCCTGGAGAGATGATTAGGGTGGAAGGAGGTCCTCCTCCTCCACCCCCAAGCCTACATCGCTTCTCAATACTTGCACCCGCCTTCCCCTCAGTTTGCTCCCACAGCGACAGGCACTGGCTTTCCTCCTCTCCCAAATTACACATTTGCTGGCCAGGTACCGGAGAGCCAGGGCGGGGAAGTTGGAGCCCCAGGCTCTATGAGAGAATTCACACCTTTGCTCTCTCCCAGAGGTTCCCTTCGGAACCGAATCTCCTGTTACTATGGCAGCAGCGAGAAGGAGGAGGGACGGGGAGGAGAATAAGTGTAGGATGAGGAAATTGAATTGGAGCAGAGCAATGGGCCATGCCCGGGGCCTGAATCCTGGGAAAGGGATAAAAGGGAGGAATGAGGGGTTTGTCTGGTGCCTGAAGACCAGAAGAAACAAGAAGAGGGAAATACGGATGGGACTCACCAAAACTTGGGAGAAAAACTTAAGAACGTGAGGATAGTTCCCAACCACAACATTCACATAAATCTCTGTCACTGTTGTTTTAGTCACCTTAGCCATTTTTTAGCTTAAAATAAAGCATGACCTAGGCACTGTGCTAAGTACGTTACATATATTATCTTATTTAATTCCAGGACAACCCTGTGAGGTAGGTATTATCCCCATTCCACAAGGAGGCATTAAGGTTCAGAGTTACTATGCCTGTCTAAATTGCCTCATACTATGCATGTTCTTAGGCTCTTAACAAATGGAGCCTAGGGTTCAAATATAAACTCTGTCCTTCTGGCTTCTTACCCTTATCCAGGAACCTGTGAGCTGTTACCCAGGACTAAGGTCTGTCAAATATGGAGCTATTGTATCTGGAACACATCTCCATCCCAGCCCTCCTCACTCACCCTTGGGCCCAATGTGGAGCCCTTCAGTTTACTCCCCACATACTTTGAATCGTGGCAGCCTCAGATTTTACAAAGTTCTTAAAATCATTATAGCAGTCACCAGCCCCAGTGACTTCCTAGGAACCCCACTTCCTCACTGTTCTCACCCCAGGTCACTTTACCACAGACCTGGTTGTAGATACTAGAACACCCTGTTGTTGCCTCCCTCACCTCCAGGGGATCAGGAAGACACGTGCACAGTCAGTCTGCACAACTGGTACCTCCCTCTCAGGACTTAACAATTGTTACCCCAACTTTAGTCCCAAGGATGGTTCTGAGCACAACCCTCCCCCCTACACACACACACACACACAATTTTACACATGAAAAAGACATCCAGAGTTGCTATGTGACTAGGTCAGGGTCACACAAATCATCACATCACCCTTTCTCTAATCATCATGTCAACCCTTTGATATCTTCCCACCTGCCCTACCAGGATGTCCTTCCAGGATCAGAACACATGCCCTTTTCAAATGCTTAAGGCACCTGCCGGAACAGTAGACACACACGGGAACATCCCTCACCAGCTCTCAAAGGTCCCACCCCTCTACCTGGGTCTCAGCTGCCTCAGATAGTTCTGGGCTTGGAAGCTCTTCCCCCCAAGTCAGTCAGGTTTGTGAGTACCTGGGAAGGCAAGGGATCTGATGTTAGTGTCTCTCGCCCCTCATACCTACAGAGCTCAGTCTCTTCCCCACACCACTAAAGCTTTCGCCGCGACGATCACGCATTCGCCAGGCCCGCCCCCGCACCACCACTTAACACCCCTCCTAACAGGACACACTATTCCACAAAAACCCAGGACGACCGCCGCTTATCTCCACCAAATCGGAGGCACTCACCACCCAACACGCACGCAGAGTTCAATGTCTTCGCTAGTAAGACCTCAGTAACTCGGACTCGCTCCTCTACGCCCTCCCACCGCTGGGTCGCCACGCCCCTCGAGCTTATTGGCCTAAGGGCGCCGACCCATGCCCCGCGCCGCGTGCGGCTGCTGGGCCTCAGCACCGCCACCATTGGAGCTGCAGACTGCCATCATCTTCTCATTGGTCAGCTTGACAACCGGCAGTGACAGATCCACGTGCAGGGGGGCCGCCCTGGAGCGCTGATAGGCAGTCTGGCATAGAGCCACGCCCCTATACGCTTCCAAAGTTCTTATTGGCTGTGGGAACATCCGCCGACCTGCCTACATCCGTGAGTCACATGCCGGTCCAGCCTTTCAAACTTTCTCATAGGCTGAGGTCTTGGAGCTGTAGGGTACACGTGCCGGCGGCCTCACGCGGCAACTTGTTTACCTAGAAGCTGGGGACTTTCCTTGACGACACAGTTACCCAATACTGCGCAGTTTGCGCAGGCGCAGCGAGCGTGACCTGGACGCAGGCGCAAATTCGAGCAGCGGTGCCGTTGGGGCGGTTGTGTTATAACCAAACGTGAAAATGGCAAGGGGTGACAAGAGCACCTTCCGCCCAGGGACTCCGGACCTGGACCCCTGACGCTGTAATGTGTGACCGTTGGGGGAGGGGTCTTCAGAACTCAATGCTGCGTGAAGATAATGACGAGTAAGGTAACTGCCACCTCCTGATTTCTGTTTTCTCACAAACGGGGAGGAAGCCACCTTATTTACTACCCACCGCCTCACAAATTACTAGATCCAGAGTTAAAAATCTGTCCAAATTAACACTCTAGTAAGTAATGGGGTCAATATTTGACTCAAGTCCCTGAAACTATAAAGAGGTCCTGGTGCATACAGAAACCCTAAACCTGTAAAGGATTCAGTACCTTTAGTGCAAAAACAAAACAAAACAAAAAAACCCTGAGGACTGTCTGGGATATAATAACCCCCTAATAAGTGGTATTACGACTGTGTAATTTAAAGAATCACCTGGGTCCCAAAAGCTGCTGAGTCAGAACCTCCTGGGAAGGATCTGAAACCCTATTTAAAATAAAAAGCCCCAACATCTTGGGCCTCCCTAATGGTGCAGGGGTTAAAATCTCAGCACTACGAAGCATCCATCCGCAGCCACTGCAGCATGAGTTCGATTCCCTGCCAGGGAGCTAACTCACATGGCGCAGCCTACCTCTCCTGTCTTGCCTGCTGCTCCCCTCAGCAGTGTATTTCAGTAAAATCTACCTGTTCTGATCACAATTCTGTCTGTGGTGAATCCTCTCTCACACACACACACCCATAACTGGCCTACACCCCAGTTATTGTATGTATAAATAAATCTTAAAAACATAAAATTAAAAAAAAAAACCTTCTTGGTAGGTCACAGGAGCCTATAGTGTTCCTGGATCCACATATTGCACCCAGAGAGATCAACTCTTCAGAGCTTACCCTGCATTCTCCACTCACTGTTGAAGTGCCTGGAGACCAGAATGGTGCAGGTAATGAGCATCATGAGACCTGGAGGTTAAGGGAGTTCAGCATAGGGTCTAGAGCCACCAGTCAGACATCTCAGAGTGCAGAGTACATGGGTACCAGGCCATCTCTAGTCAGTTCCACACTACTCAGCTGTTTCTCCCTAGAGTTGAATTTTTTATTGGTATTTATCTACCTTTTCTGGACCTTGGCACTGTGCTAGCCACAACTGGGAAGAGATGTTTCACACAAATTGGTAATCTGGTGCCTCCCTGGTGGCGCAAGGGGTTAAGCACCACACTATGAAGCATCTGCAGCCACTGCACCAAGAGTTCGATTCCAGGCCAAGGAGGTGACCCACATGGCACAATAGACCTCTACTGCCTCGCCTGCTGCTCCCCTCAGCAGTGTACTTAAGTCTCTAGCGAATCCTCTCATTAGGCCTACACCCTAGTTCTTGTATGTATAAATAAATCTTTTTTAAATTAGTAATTTACTTCATGGTGAGATCAAATGATCATAGGAGTAGAGGCAGAGCATCTAGGAACTAAGTTAGGGGGTAGAAAGGAATACAACCACCAAAGCATGGCCCCAAGCAGAAAGGGAAAACCCGAGGAAGTCCAGACTGTAAGGTTCATCTGGCTGAGACACAGGGATCACCAACGCTTCCCATTATAAACTCTTGCTGCCCCACTGTGGCCACGTTGGGAATCACACCTTGCCATGCCCAAGGTCAGGTCCTCCTGCAAAGTGCAGGCAGGCCCTTCCCAATATATCTTTCTCAGCCTTCCAGTTAGACTTGCAAATTCAATACCCTTCCCACTGCTTAAGAAAAGACACCACCTTTATTACTCATTACACATTTATTGTACATTTTCACAATCTGGATGCGCCACAGAATTGGGGGCATGGGGTGAGGGAAGGGGGGGCAGGGGACACTGGGATAAAATGGGGGGTCTAGAACACAGCACCCCCACCCCCAGCATCTCTCCCTACCCTTTCATACTACAGCTTAGATCTCCCTGCTCCCCCTCCACACAGAAACCTTGAGTGTGGGGGGAAGAAATGTGGGGGATCCCCTCCAGTGGCAGGTTAAGGGACTACACCCTCAGACCCCTAAAATTGTGCCATCGAAAAAGACATACCCTTCCTCTATCACTTCACTTAAAGAGACTGCTTAGCCGCCCTGGAGAGGGGCAAGAATCCCCATCTTCCAGCAAGTCCCACACACACATTGGCAGTGACTAGTACCCCCACCCTGAATTCAGGGGGCAGTCAGAGGAGCTGGGCAGTGATGGGGGCAACACCCCCCAAATCAGGGAGGAGGATTTTCAGTTCAACTCCCAGCAGGGATGGGGCCAGAAGAGATTTCAGGCAGGAATTGGGGGGATTTTCTGCCCTGCCCCATACCTCCCCAAGGCAGTGATGACCCCCCCACACACTGGTAGCCACCTCTCCCAAGAGATCAGATTGTGGCCAACCCCCAACTCTCCTGGTGGGAGGAGGAGGAGGCAGATCAGGCAGATAGGAGGGAGGGAGACCCCATGGGAATGTCAGTTGAGTGCCCCACCTGAAAATTGGGGAGCTGGAATGTGGGGAGAGACTCCAAGTGGCAGAATTATTGGTCCATCATAACACACTGAACTCCAAGACACTTACACACCAGCTGGGGGGGTGGGAGAGGAAAGGACAAGAGGTTTGGAAAAATGGGGGTGGGGAGGCAAACTGGACTAGAGAGGGTAGGAGGGAGAGATTCTGGGGGCCAGAAAAGCCTGACTCCCCAAAAACCCAGGCTCCCCACCACCTGCAAGTAATGTCATGCAAATGAAAGTGTGATACGAGGACTAATGGATACTAACTCTTAAGTAAAAAAGAAATGTGAGTCTAAAATGAAGAGTGATGGAATAAAAAAGAAAGAAACCAAGAAATGCCAAAATGCAAATGAATGCTAATTAACATGCTGGAAGCTCCCAGAAGAACTTGGGATTCTTAGGACCAAGTGGGGTGAGTCTCAGAGCCTCCCAGTGATGCAAAGAAGATGCACCTAGGGAAGCCTGGACAGTTGCTTTTGTTTTTTTGTAGGGGTGGGGGGTAGGGGGCATGGGAAAGGCCAGGGTGAGAGGAAGGATCAGTTAAATCCAAGGGAAGGAGAGGAAGAGGGACTATTGCATAGCAGATGCAAATGAAGGAATTTGGGACTGGTCAGGGAAAAGAGGGAAAGGGGTGGAGGAAAAGAGAAAGGAGGTGATGGGAACCTCAGGAAGGGGTGTTAAGGACAACCGGAAAAATCTTCTAGTAATAAAACTACAAACAGACCAAATATATATAATATTATATATGTATAAATAACAGCTGGCTATTTACAGGGGGGGCACACACACACACGGGACACACACACGGATCCACGGGAGGGGGGCTGGAAGATATGGCTGAGAGGTGGAGGAGCGGCTGGGGATGGGGGAAGAGGCCCTTCTCTGGGCAGGGCAGGCTCCTCAGGGATTTAAGAGCTGAAGTAAACTGTAGAGAGGGGAAGAGAAGGAAGAGGGAGAGGGGAGAAAGAGAAAGAGAGAAAGCAGTGTATCAGGCCTGGCCCTGCTCCCATCCTCCCCACTCCCCAGCAGGCTGACATCCCTTCCCCTCTTAGCCTCAGGTTCTCCATCTGTAAAACAAGGGACCTGGACAGGTGGGTTCCCATTCTCCTCAACTCCATGGTATCAGAGTAGGATGAGAGACCCCTTAATCCTCTGGCCTTCTGAGACACAAGCTCTCAAACAATAGGTTGGTTGGCTTCCTAGCCATTTCTCAAGCCTGTGGGCCTTTCCTGCTTTCCCATTCCCCAATTCCATGGTTCCCAAGCTGGGATCTTAAGTTCTAAGAGTTCTCAAGGGAGCAGTGGGGATTCACTACTTTTTCCTGTTTCCAAAATCTTAGTAGAAATTGCCCAAAACCAAGCAAAGTGCGAGCTAAACAATACCAAAGTTTTGGGCTCTAAATGAATCAGATCTGCCATGGGCAGATATATGCTTTTTGCTGAGTAGTAAAAACTATGTTAATGACCTTCAAAATCCAGAATTAACAGGGGAAACCTCTCCAAGAAATGGGCACTAGGCACTCCTACCCTACTCACCGATGATGATGATGAGGATGATGGCGCAAATCACTCCCAAGATGATCATCATCTAGAGGAGAGAGGGGAGGGTCAATGACACTGACCAGGATACCCACCCACCCACCAGCCCACCTATCTGCCTTCTCACTTGCCTCCACCCTTACCTTGAGGTTTTTCCACCAGTATTTGCGCTTGAGCTTGGCTGCACTTGTTTCAAACTGGGAGGCCCCCGCCTGGAGTGCATCCGCACGGTCATCCAGCTCCGACAGCTTCTGGTCCCGTTCCAGGACCTTGTCCACGTTCACCCTCATAATATCCACCACCTAGGGAAGAGGCCCACAAGGATGTACCAAGGACCCCCTCAACAAGGGCACTCTCCAACATGGGTCCACATAGTGAACATGCACCCTGATGTTCCAGGTTGACATGCCAGGACACACAGAGAACATGTCTAGCACACCAGGGACATGCAAGGAGCACACATTTAGGGCATGCTGGCAGTCAGACATGTCAGATGTCATAGCAGCACCCTCTTTTTATTGAGCTTCGAGCAGCCTGTTCTCACCAGAGCACACCTGTCCAGGGCAAAAGACCCCAGGCTAGCCAGGCTGAGTAACAACACTAAAGGGCCCTCCCAAGTGCCCACTGACAGGGAAGGGGCATGGTGTCATGGTGTGTCTCTGACCCAGAACTTACTGACGTGAACTGCCATCATTCCCAACCCAAGAAAGACACCCCCCCCCCAGACCAGTTTGCCAAATCTCATGTTCCCTCCCACTGTGTTGGATACCCTCCACCCCCACAAGCACACACACTCACCTCATCCACTTGGGCCTGGGTCTGCTGCAGCCTCCTGTTACTGGTGAGGTTTGGAGGGGGTGCTGGGGGACCTCCCTCCCCAGCCGGGGCGGCAGGGGGGGCGGTGGCAGCGGTAGCCGACCTGAGTGGAAGGGACGGATTAAGATCCAAGGCAGAAGCCTCGGGTCCAGCAGCCAGGGCTCCGCCCATCCGCCTGTCCATCCATCCGTCCCTCCCTCCCTTCCCGGGAGGAAGGCCACCCGATGGGCAGCCTGGATTTAGTTCGGCCTCACCACCCAGAAGCTGCGTGACCTTGAGTGAGGTCCCCCTCCCCCTTCCGGGCCTCAGTTTCCCCTGCTGTCAAATGAGGGCGACCTCACAGACACAGTCCAGGGTCCACCCAAAATGACTAGCGGCAGCAATGACAGGGGCGGGGCGGGCACACGTCGGGTCTGCTCTCTCCCCGGTCACCGCCCGCGCGTCCAGCGCGGGAAGCGGAGCTCTTCGGCTGCCGGCGCGGAGTCACGGGCGCCGGCCTGGCCTCCGGGTGCGGGGAGCGCGGGGGGGTGCGGGCCAAACCCCGCGCACTCCGGGGACCCATTCCCATGGGCGGCAGCCAGCGCAAGGAAGTCCGGTGCGAACGCAGGTGGCCGACTCACATGGCGGGGGAAGCGGGCGGAGGACTTGGCAGCGACAGTGATGGCAGCGGCAGCAGCGGCGGCTCGCGCTGGCTCCGACTGGCGCTGGCTGCCCGGGACGGGAAGATGGCGGCCGCACGTCACCCACATCCGGGCACTGCGGGAGGGGCGGGGCTCCGCGGGCGACTCGTCGAGAGCCGGGCCGCGGGGGCGGGGCGAGGCCGGGCGGGGGTCGTGCCCGGCGGTGCTGAGCGCTAGCTGCCGCGACACCCCCGCACTTCCCACAGCACTCGTGAGTCCGCAGCCTGACTGCTGCGGCTTCCCCACGGCCACCCGTCCCTGACCGCAGTCCTCCCGGTCCCCGGGCCTCTGCCGCCTGCCCCTTACCCCAAGCCACGTCCGCCCTCGGGAAACTTGCGAACCCGTGCGCACTCAGCTCAAGGACTCGCCACGCGCGTGGGTCCCGACGCCCCGCGACCGGGCCGCCGCACTTGGGGTGGGGGTGGGAAATCAGAAGGGATAAATGCGAGACCCGGGGCCCAGGGCAATGCGGATGGTTGGAACTCTGCTGCTGAGGTGGAGTGGCAGGATTTTGAATCCCAGCCTACCATCACCTCCCAGAAGGAGGTCTCAGAGGAGCTCTGCCCTTTTCCCCGCTCCCCGCATCTGGATAGGAGTAAGAGAGTATGAGAAAAAAAGATGAGGTCGGCTCTCCCCTTCCCCTACTCAGTGAAAACGGCCCCTCCTCACAAACTGGAATTCGGTCCAGGGTACTTGTGAGGCCAAGCCCAGATGAGGTTGGGCAAGCAGAGGACACGGGGCAGCTTACTTGGCAACCGCTGAGGGCTCAACCTTTGATCCCTGGTGTGCAGGGCTTGGGCTAAAAGGACTTTTTTTTTTTTTTAGGAGAGTAGGCCAGGACAGCATCTACTGTACCCAGGTTATGTGTTACTACTTGACATGAGCATTAACTTCATAGATATGACTTTGGACAGTTCCTGTCCTTACTTTGGACCCCAAATATATTACATACGTAGGCACTAAGTATATAATTATTAAATGGTTTGTTCTGGAACACGGTCAGAAATGTCCCTGACAGGTCTTTTGGTCTCTAAACAGACTCAACTATGCACATTCACTTGGTTCATTCCTAGCAGGCTTAACACCTCCTGGAGAAGTTGGGACCAGGTGAGCTGTTCATTAGGTGGAGTGAGGTCAAGAAGCCCTCAAAAATAAAGACAGAGGCACTTTAGGGGGAGGCCTAATATCCCTTGGGTTGGGGGGGGGTGCCACTACCTCCCTAGCAGGAAGGAGGGACTGATGGTGGCATTGGTCTCTGACACAAACAGAACTCAGCTCCTTCCCTCCCCCATCCAGGCTTCCCAAATCCTCTGGGTGTGAGAACCTCCCCCATGCAGTGCCCCACCCCCTCCCAGCAGAAGCTGGGGGACAGGCTCTGTCACCAGAGGTGTCGTTTCCCAGCTGTCTGGGGGAGGTGAGAGAGCAGGGAGCTGTGTTGGGTGTGGGGACTCAGCACATCTAAGATAAGATGTTCTCAGTTCCCTTCCCTGAGGAGCAGTCACTTCCCTGGTCTTTGTGCACTGACACAGAATGTCTGCCGACTCAGCCAGTATGTAAAAGACAAAACTAGTAGCTTCCATGAGAATCTTAGATCCAGCTGTGGGGATCTAGCTCTTTTGGCCCTGAGACTACTTTCTAGCCAGAGAACAAAGATGCAGATTCCAACTTTCAAGTTCAAAAGTCTCAGTGTCTGGGTAGGTAGAAGGCTGGAAGGATGTACAAACAGGAGTCCAAACCATATGCCCCCACTGATAGTCCCCCTCCCCCCATATACACACCAGTAGGGGAGAAGCTAGTGGAGGGCCAGGAAAGATGTTATATGCTATTTTGGTATGATCTGCATTTTCCCTAATGATGGGAAGGGACAGAACTGAGAATATATTTGGGGAGCTAAGGCCAAATGAAAAGCTGGCACACTGCTATTATGAGTGGATCCTGGGGGGTAGCAGAAGCAGAGTAGAAATGAGGGCACATATGAGACAAGGAGGTGGGGATGCGGGGTTTAACTTGAGAGGAGAGAGGACTCTCACTGAGC
Organism: Galemys pyrenaicus; assembly: GCA_019455555.1. NCBI lineage: Eukaryota > Metazoa > Chordata > Mammalia > Eulipotyphla > Talpidae > Galemys > Galemys pyrenaicus. The sequence goes on along the minus strand of JAGFMF010012125.1, from coordinate 1,738,469 downwards.
AGCCCCTTCCCACTCACCCCACTTGTGCTGTGGTGAACTCCCCAAATTTAGATAAATGATGGAGGCAAGAGAAGGGGTGAGGTAAATTCCCTGGAAATGAATAAGAAAATGTTTTCTGCTAGACAGTAGAATAGAGAACCAAAAGGACTTAAACTGAACTAAAGACAGTCATAAATTAGCATAACTGAGATCGGGCTTCTATGTTTACCTGCTTGAGGAGGTGGCAGTTCATGGGCTCCACTTTCAAGGCTCATTCAAAGGATGTGAGAGAGAGTTCAAGTTCATTTCTAGCAAGCACCCCCAGTGATTCTGATATAAGCAATATGGAGAAAACCTTTATGAAAGCTTTTCTTTTATTATTTTTACAACTAACTTAGAACTTGAAGTATAAGGGGGCTGGGTTACCCACTCATGAACTTGCTGCATCCACATGAGTCAAACCCAGACGACTAATAATTAATTTCAGAGACCTTTGTGTCCCTCAACGACGCTTGTAAAGAAAAGGCCTTCTAATTATGAAGAGAAGTGTACCCTTGGGAATGGGGGCATAAGGGTCAGCCCTGCCATAATTCAATCAGCTGCCCAAGCCCTGTGACCTCTGGCTGACTGCAGAGTCCAGAAGGCTCCGGGAGCTGTCTGCCAAGCCCTGGTTTTCTGGAGAGAACAAAAACTACCAGGGACCTACTGTGTGCCAGAGGCTTTAGATGGACTGCCACATGCATTTAGTTTTTTAATTACACATACAATGTGACTGCATCTTCATCTCAAGAATATTAAAATGTTAGCCATAAAGCTGAGGTTCCCTTTAATATAGATAATAAGTAACACAATCAAAACCCAAAAGAATATACAGTGAACTCTGCTTCTGCACTACTCAGGATCCCTAAGATCCTATAAGGTCCCTCAGGATCTTATAATTTCTTTAAAATGGTGGGGCTAGAGACAAACATAGATATAAAATACTTCCTTTTTTTAAATACAAATGCTAACAGACTATATATAGATGATTCCATTTTTTAAATTTCCAATTATAGTGGGTTTTTTTTTTCTTGCACTCTCTAGCATCTTTATCTCTTCTGTATTTTTCTTGAATTGCTTTTTTATTTGTTTGTTTCTAATATGTGGAAGGAGTCTCTCTCTCTTTTGTTTTGGAGGCTTTCCTCGAAATATACCAGCTCTTGGCTCTCTGATCATACTTATAGGGAGCCAGCCACCAAGAGGCTGATGGAAGCTGTGGTGTGGGACACTCCTCATTGATGACAGAAATTTCTACACAGAGACCTCCAAATATTGATAGGTGGGAGACTTTCTCTTGGGGGTATATCCTTTGAGAGCATATCCTCCATTCTCCATCCCCTACCTTGATGCAAGGAAGGATGTGTAAGTAGCAGGGCCAGGGCTTCTGTTGCTGGGCTTGGTGTCCCCAGATCCAAGAGGAATGGTGGTGTGTGTAATTCAGGTGACAGGGGTCTTGACACTCTCATAGACTCACAGCCACCCCTGTGTCCAGGCAGGCCCTGCCCTGGGATTGGTGGGCCTTCCAGATCTTCCAGCATTGTGCTGATTGCCCCTGCCCTGCTTGTTCTATCACCACTCCTGGCCTATGTCCAGGCTCCAAAACCTTCTTGGAATCTTTTCCTTACTACTGTCTTCTCCCCCTGGTGCCTTTTTTTTTTTTAAAGATTTATTTATTAACGCATACAAGCACTAGGGTACAGGCCAGAGGTGTGGGGAGGTGAGAGGATCCACCAGAGACAGAGTGGGGAAAAGAACAGGCAGATCAGCTGAAACACACTGCTGAGGGGAGCAGCCGGTGAGGCAGGAGAGGTCTGCTGTGCCATGTGGGTCACCTCCCTGGCCAGCAGCAGGGATTGAACTTGTGTTGCAGTAGCTGCGGTTTGCTTCATAGTAAGTTGCTCAACCCACTGAGTCACCAGGGAGGCCCTCCTCCTGGTGTCTTAACCCTTGTAGATTTATGCCTCTTTGAATCCCCTCCTGTTATTTGTTAGGTTTTGGAAAAGAGAAGACAAATCCTCACAGCTGATTTTCCATGTTTAGCTAGTCTTACTGCAGTTTAGTTCCTCAAAGACCAGGGTTTAGTTTACTTCCTTTTATTTTTGCTATTACAACAGTGCTTTTAGGGTGTTGTTATATCTCCTATGATCAAGGTATTGATTGTCTTGGCTTTATATTTGGGGAAATGTAGTTTCTGAGAATGCCTTAATGGGGTCTTTTTATTGTTTGTTTTGTTTTTTTTTAAAGATTTTATTTATTTATGCATTTAGAGCTGGGGTACAGGCCAGAGGTGTTGGAGGTGAGAGGATTCATCAGAGACAGAGTAGGGAGCAGAACAGGTAGATGGACTGAAGTACACTGCTGAGGGGAGCAGTGGGCGAGGCAGGAGAGGTCTGCTGAGCCATGTGGGTCCCCTCCCTGGCTGGTGCTGCTGTGCAGCAGATGCTTAACAGTGCAGCGCTCAACCCGCTGCGCTACCAGGGAGGTCCAAGTTGTTTTTTTGGGTTTTTAATGGAATGATAGCTTAATTTTGTGTGTGTGTGTGTAAACATAATATATATATATAAGTGCTTTATTTTTAATCTGTGTAGTTTCCCTGCACAGGTACCAAGCATAGTGCCAGAAACAAAACAGGCAAATGAATAATAAATGATGGTGAACTACTGGCTGGGTGGGGAGTGGTATTAAAAGAAAACCCAGCATAGCAGGCAAGTGGATTGTTAGTGGTGGACTCCCAGACACTTACTTGGAGAGAATAGGTTTGGGCTGAACTGGTGTGCCCAGTGTTCCCGTGAGGACACCCTGGTTACTTGCTACCAGCCTGGTTAGAGAGCCAGCTCTTGTCACTGCAGTAGGGCAGTGTGGGTGTGGGCAGTGGAGGAGCAACATGACAGAGCTCTGTGTGGGTGGGATGAGGTGTGGGCACATGAGAATGCTGTGGGACTCAGAGCCTCGGGTGTCTCCTCACTGCAAACCCTCACTCTCCCACCTTCCATTCATTAGAGATTTACTGGGGTTAATAAACTCCTCTATTTTAGGGCCTCCCTGGTGGCGCAGTGGGTTAAGCAACGCACTATGAGGCAAACCGCAGCCACTGCAGCACGATCCCTGCTGCCGGCCAGGGAGGGGACCCACATGGCGGGGCAGACCTCTCCTGCTGTGCCCGCTGCTCCCCTCAGCAGCGTACTTCCGTTGATCTGCCTGTTCTGCTCCCCGCTCTCTGTGGTGAATTCTCTCACCTCCCCCCCCCCCAAACTCTGGCCTGTACCCCAGTGCTTGTATGCATAAATAAATCTTTAAAAAAAAAAAACAAATAGTGTGGTCGGCAAGAAGCTACATCTTTCTTATTTCCCACCTTACATGCCCACACAGCCTGGCTGCCGTTAGCTGGTCAATAAACATTGCTGAATTGAGGAGACGTGAGTTCTAGTCCCAATTCCCCACATGTGCAAGGTGTCCTCAAGCAGATGGCTTTCTCTGTGGGTCTCATTGTGCTTCTTTGTTAATGAGGGCTCTTTCATTCTCCAATGCCTGGCCCTTTGCGAGCATCAGTTGCCACCATAATACACAAGAAAAGAGATCAGGGAAAGATGGCAGGTGTGTTAGTCATACCTCAGTATAGTTGAAAAAACTGTCATGATTCTTGATTGATGTCATGATCATGACATTTGCCAATACAACTTTAAACTAAAAAAAGGAGAATCTGAGGTCTCACATAACTGGAACAGGACCAAACCAGCAGGAGCCAGGTGCGCTGATGACATCACTGGGAGCTGTTTCTGTCTCACTCTGCTAGCTGGCCTCTGATTTAGCTTCATTTCCAGAGAGGGAAAGTAAACAGCTGCAGACCCATATTCTTTTAAAAATGTTACCATTTGTATGTTTTCTTTTTAAGTGTATGTGGTTCACAATTTGGAAAGTTCAAAAGAGCAGATGGAGAAAATCTCTCTCCCACCCAGCCTTCTGCCCTCACAACAAGCTCTCCTACTTCTTTGTGCCTCCTTCCAAGATGTTCTGTGCACATGGCTTTCCACTTTTTTTTACATAAATGGAAATAGACCATGTGAACTATGTGAAAGATTCTGCAATTTATTTTTGTCATTTATTGTGGAGGTTGTTCTATAGTTTTTTTTTTTCCTGACTGCATAGTATTACACGGTAACACAGCTTAACCAATCCCTGTTGACAATTTTTTTTCCTTTTTTCTTTTTTTTTTGCAAGCAGAGCTGTAAAGAATAATCTACACATTACCATTTCACCTATGTGCTACTATGCAGGGCTAATTCCTAACATAAAAATCCTAGTTCAGAGGATATGGGTTTTTGTGATTTTGATGTATTGCCAAATTGTTCCTTGAATATGTTACTGATTTTTACTCCCATCAACAAATCAGTGAGGCCAATTTACTTGACTCACACCCTTTCCTGTTCTAAAATGTTTTGGTTGGAACACGTGCAGATTCTGTGCGGTGACTTCTTCCAGGGCTTTTCAGATTTGTTCTCCTGTCTTCCCTGGGCCAAGGTCTCTCCTCCACCAGACCCTGAGTCTGGCCAAGAAGCTTCCCGGTCTGATCCTGCTTTCTGTTTACTGCAGCCAGAGGTGCTGGAGCTGCTCTGTATGTCGTGCGTCTGGCTTTGTTCAGTCCAGATGTCAGTCGGGACAGAGAGAACAATCCTGAGCCCTGGAACAAACTGGGTCTCGATGATCCACCCCAGTTCCACTCAGCGAATGTAGACGACAGCAAACCGAGGAAGCCCAGACTTACAAAGGAAATATTTCACTTTACAGCTGCTTAAAACGAAGGTCTTCCAGAAGCCATCTGCACACTTCTACTTAGCCAGGAAATACTTGCCCTCTAAATGCACAAAATTATGTTGTTGTGTTGTGTTGGGGCTTACACTGATTAATAAATATCTCAAACTTGAAAAAAAGAGTTTTGATCATTACAAATGTAGGGTAAACATGATTTGTATTTCTCTATGGTAACTGAATTTTGTCATTTTTTTTCATGTATTTGAGTTCTTTATAGTTCCATTTCTGTGAAATATCTGTACTTTTTTTGTATAGTTTTTATTGGGTTGTTGGCATTTTTCTTATAAATTTGTAGATTTTTATGTATCAAAATTAGCCCTTTTCGGGCCCGCCCTGGTGGCGCAGTGGGTTAAGCAATGCACTATGAAGCAAACCGCAGCCACTGCAGCACAAGTTCGATCCCTGCGGCCGGCTGGGGAGGTGACCCACATGGCGCAGCAGACCTCTCCTGCCTTGCCCGCTGCTCCCCTCAGCAGTGTGTTTCTGTCAATCTGCCTGTTCTGCCCCCTGCTCTGTCTGGTGGATTCTCTCACCACCCCCCACACCTCTGGCCTGTACCCCAGTGCTTGTATGCATAAATAAATAAATCTTTAAAAAAAAAATTAGCCCTTTTCTTCAATGAGTTATAAATTTTCCCTTATCATCTTTTAGCTTTTGCTTATTATTTTTTATCATGCATGCTTTTAACATTTTTTAAAAAAGATTCTATTTATTTATGCATACAAGAGCTGGGTTACAGGCCAGAGGTGCAGAGGGGTGAGAGGATTCGCTGAAGAGAGCAGGGAGCAGAACAGGCAGATGGACTGAAACACACTGCTGAGGGGAGCAGCGGGTGAGTTAGGAGAGGTCTGCTGTGCCATGTGGGTCCCCTCCCTGGCCGGGGATCGAACTTGCACTGCAGTGGCTGCAAAAGCTCCACAGTGCAGTGCTCAATCCAGTGTATCACCAGAGAGGCCCTTTAACATTTTGAAAAGATTTTTTTCATTTTTATTTATTTATGTGTACAAGAACTAGGGTAGAGGCCAGAGGTGCAGGTTATGAGAGGATTCACTGGACACAAAGTGGGGAGCAGAACAGGCAGATCCACTGAAATACAGTGCTGAGGGGAGCAGAGGGTGAGACAGGAGAGGTCTGCTGCGCCATGTATGTCACCTCCCTGGCCAGAGATCAAATTCATGCCTCAGTGGCTGGTGATAGCTTGATAGGGCTGAGACTTAATCCCTTGCACCACTGGGGGGGGGGGGGCTCTTGTTTTAACACTTTTAATACATATTTTATGTATTAGTGATTTCTTTTGTGATTTTGGTGTTTCTAGACTTAGAAATACCTTCTCCACTCCAAATGATTTATTTCTGTGGTATTCTTACCAGACATGCATAACCTCAGTCTTATCATGAGAAAACATTGCACAAGTCAAAATGAGGGACACTCTGCAAAATAATTACAGTACTCTTCAAAAGGTTTCAAGGTCACGAATGGACAAAAAACGCTGACAAACCTGAGATTGGAAAAGCCTAAATGCACCTAAATGCAATGTGAAATCCTAGATTAGATCCAGAATCAGAAAAAGAGCATTAAGTGGGAAACTGGCAAAATGCAAATAAGATCTGTAGATTACTTCATCCTTTTCTATCAATATTAATCTCTAGTTTATATACATACATACAATGGCTTGCTTACAATGGCTATACAAAATGTTAACCTTTGGAGAAGCTATATGAAAGGTGTGCAGGAATTTTATGCTACTATATCTGCAATTTTTCTATAGGTCTAAACTTACTCAGAATAAAATGGTTTAAAATGTCAATATTTCTTTGAATACTACTACAATTTTTTAAAATTTACATATATTTGACATCATTGTAATCCCCATGACTATTACAATTTTTTTACACTTGTAATTTTTCATATGTAATATTTGTACAATATATTGATCCCTATTTCCCCCTAGATAGCTATTCAGTTGCTCTAATAGTTTTTATTAATTAACCCCTATTCTCCAATGCTTTTTTTATATCTAGATTTTTTAAAAAAATTTACTTATTTATGCTGTAAGAGCGGGGATACAGGTCAGAGGTGTGGGGGTGAAAGGATCCATCAGAGACAGAGTGGGGAACAGAACAGGCAGATTGACTGAAATAAACTGCTGAGGAGAGCAGCAGACAAGGCAGGAGAGGCCTGCTGCACAATGTGGGTCACCTCCCTGGCTGAGGATAGAACTCATGTTCAGTGGCTGAGAATGCTTCATAGTGCGGTGCTTAACCCCTTGTGCCACCAGGGAGGCCCGATTACCTATTTTTTTTTTTAAAGATTTATTTATTTAGGCATACAAGCACTGGGGTACAGGCCAGAGGCGTGGNGGCGGGGGGGGGGGGTGAGAGGATTCACCACAGAGAGCAGGGAGCAGAACAGGCAGGTCAACGGAAGTACAGTGCTGAGGGGAGCAGCGGGCACAGCAGGAGAGGTCTGCCGCACCATGTGGGTACCCTTCCTGGCCGGCAGCAAGGATCGAACTTGTGCTGCAGTGGCTGCGGTTTGCTTCATAGTGTGTTGCTTATCCCACTGCGCCACCAGGGAGGCCCTATTTTTTTTTTATTGTGGTTAAAAATATACAACGGGCCTCCCTGGTGGCGTAGTGGGTTAAGCAATGCACCATGGAGCAAACTGCAGCCACTGTAGCACGAGTTCGATCCCTGCTACCAGACAAGGAGGGGACCCACATGGTGTGGCAGACCTCTTCTGCCTCGCCCCCTGCTCCCCTCAGCAGTATGTTTCAGTCAGTCTGCCTTTTCTGGTCCCCACTCTGTCTCTGGTGAATCCTCTCACCCCCCCCCAATAGCTCTGGCCTGTACCCCAGTTCTTGTATGCATAAATAAATCTTTTTTAAAAAAATAAAAATATACAACTACTTCTAAGTGTCCAATCAGTAGCGTAGAGGACATTCATATCAGTGTGCAACCAATCTGCAGGACTTTTCATCTTGTGAAACAGAAACTGCACCCATCAACCAACTTCTACTCCCACCTCTCCTTGCCCCTGGTAACCACTATTCCACTTTTTGTGTTTACGAATTTGATTACTCTGGGTAACTTAAATAAGTGAAATCAAGCAGTATTTGTCTTTTTGTGATTGGCTTATGCTGATTAACAAGGCACTAATCTCACAATACAATTAAAACCTATTTTCTGATGGTAATTGGCAGAGCCTTCGATGTTGAAGTGCTTATAGTAGCTACTTCTGGAGAGTGGATGAGGGAATTGAGGCACAAAGAGGCTAGGTGATCTGTTAGTGCTCATACAGACACAAAGGGGAGTTGGTGCACTTTGAAATGTGAAAAAGGATGCTGGAGTTTGACTGAACTGACTCCATCTTGTGCTCCAGAGTCCATCTTGTTGAACTTTTTAACTGTGAAAAATATGTGGTAGAGACAGAAATTATTTTACTAATTTTAACACTTTCTCCCTGGTAACCAAGGCCATTTTGACTAAAAGCCAATGACCTATAGGTTCTATAAGTAATCTTATAGATTGGTTATATAACTATAAGCAATCTATAAGCGATCCTAGTTTATACACATTTTTGCACTCTAACCTTCCCTCCCATTTTTTTCCTTTAAAACTCCCATAGAAGCAGACTCTATTGAGACAGGTTTTAAGCTGGTACCTGAGTTTGTGCTTCCCAATTTGCAAATCTAAGACACAACCTCCCCAGTATTTGTTCATTTTAGCTTTATCATGTTTTCCTAGTCAACATAACCTGGGTCTGGCTCCCTATCTTACCTTTCTCCCATAATCTTAACTCTGGGCCAGCACTCATATAAAAGAGCTAAGAGGGGTCTCCCTGGTGGCGCAAGGGGTTAAGCACAGCACTATGAAGCATCTGCAGCATGAGTTCTATCAAGAGGGAGGTGGCCCACATGGTGCAGCAGACCTGTCCTGTTTTGCCCGCTGTTCCCCTCAGTCTGCCTGTTCTGTTCCCCACTCAGTCTCACCCTCCCCCCATCTCGCCTGTACCCCAGTTCTTATATGCATGAATAAATCTTGAGGAAAAAAAAAGCCAAGATTCAGAAGCCAGCAGCATCTAGTTGGTGTTTGAAGACAAGAAGTCAAATCACCCTGAAGCAGCAGTGCTCACCAACATTTAAGGGACAAGTGGAGGAGACAACTTGGTAATACAGTCCCTCCAACTACAGTATACTGTTAGATACTCAATATTTATTAGCTAAGTCTGAGAAGATGCATACAGAACACTGGGAGATAAACCAGACGTACTTTTTTGCAAAAGCCAAGGGAAAAATACTTCAAAAGAGAAAAGTAGTCAAAAATGCTGAAAAGAAAGCAAGCTAACGTCTGAGAAGTGACCGCCGAAATTAGGAACAAGATGATGAGCAGTTTCTTGGGATGGTAGGACAGATAAACGTTGAATAATCAACTGTCAAAAAAAAGTATGCATTTATGTATGTATATATGCTCATTATAAATTTTACTTATATAAAGGATATATAACACAGAACTTACAAATAATAAAATACAAATTTTTCTTTATTATAAATTCCACTCTTGTATCCATGACTTCATAGACTTGTATACTGACCACAAATGTAGTTCCAACATGAATGTTAGTTGACATTTTTACTTACATTTTTGAGTAAGATAATAATGAAACAGTGCAGATATGTTGAAACTTCATTGGTTCCTCAAGGATTCGAGTTGACTTCTTTACTGAATTCAATAATAGTTTCCAAATTCTGGGAGACTATTTCCTCAAAATTTTGTGCTGCTCATAATAGTTACAGAAATGTCCTCTAAGTTGAATCTGTATTTTAAACATTTTCTCCATCATTTTCTTACATCTATACAATCAACAAAGCCCAATATGGGGTATTTGTCAATTTCTGTGGTGTAAATACTCCCACTAAGGCCAATTTCAAAGTACCAACTTGATGCCAATAAAGGAATTGGGAGATAGAGAGTAGTATGTCATTATGCAGTATTTCTACCATACAGATATCATAAATATAAATAATCTCAAGACACAAATATATAGTAAACCAGGGATGAATTTTGAGCATTAACTTTGTTTTTAAATATAGTTTAATTATAAGTTTACATAATTTTTGACAGTTGCTGAATCAGTTTCTGAAAAATAAACGGTGAGCTTTTACAAACTGGTGAAATACATCATTGGGTGAGAGTGAAAGCAAGACTGCGGTGGGGTGTGACTTCCTCATCAAGCCTGTAATCCCTGAGAATATTCACCCTGTGACATTGTAGAACTTTAGACTATTTGTTTGTATAATGCCCAACAGCATGTAAGTCTTAATAATCTCCTTTTGAACTTGTTCTTGTCATGTGCTAGCAGGCAGAAGTGCAGTGTTCTCGTTAGATATTAACTGAACAACAGGGAACTTTACCAGGTTCACTGGTAGGAACTCAACTGTCCCCAGGGAATCCTCCTACTCCCAGCAAGTGACCCCTCTTGGCTATGGTTTTAAAATGAAAGGATTAATAATATTTGTGACAACAAATATGACAAACATCATGGATTATTATTTTATAGAAAACCAATGATAGTTAAAACTTCTGAAGTAAAAAAACCCTAACGAATAACCAAACCGTATGAAAACAAAAAGACTAGGTATCTGTAAATGTCAGAAAGAAACCCACTGACACTGCCCGCTCTCCTTGAAACCACTGAGAAAATAAATTCTAACAATCACCAGAAATGTAAAAGTGAAGATCGTCAGGAAGAATCAGAAAGGAGCAACCAGGGTGTTGCAGGCCCTGATTACGCAGAGACGTTAATCACGAGTCATGCGAACTCCAATCATCATGTTCTATCTGCCCTCCCGAAGGAGGAACAGGTAAGGATTATCCTACCTGACGATAATCCGCAGACGCGTAGCGACCCGCACTCCACAGAAAAGATTCCGCTATCAGCTAGGGTGAGTATACAACGCGTTAGTCTGAGCAATCTAAGGTAACCGAGATTCTCCCATTCCTGTTTATACACTATAGCAGCTCTTTAAAATGTTTTCTTTTCCATTGGCACCTTAGAAGGGACAAACTAATTCCTCCCAGAATGCTCCACTCACTTCCGAATTCGTACCTTACCCATAAGCGCTACTTATTTACATGTCTCCGCCCACCCTCTTCCGCCAGCCGTCTACCGTAATAACCAAAATAACAGCGATACACAGAGTCTTACGGTTCGCGAGACTGGAAAACATCCTTCCCTTTCTCCAGTAGTTTGGCCACCTTAAATTTTTATGTCTTGATCGTACTATAAAATATATTTTATCACAAATGACTAAATAAAAATCTGATAATCCCAGAGTTTATCCTAAAACCGACGTCCTCCAACAAATACAGCTGTAGAGGAAGAATAGAAGATGATGCCTTCTTTCTTCCAGAAATGATGACTGGTCCTTCGCTTCTCCAGCCTGGACGCCTACGTTCCCACAGTGAGGTGATCAGAAAGGTTTCTTTTTCAGCCCAAAGACGCTGACGAATAATGCCATTTCAGTGACAGCTGGGAGGGCACTGCAGAAGGTATATGGTGGGTTCAGGGACCCTTCCAAAACAAAAACAAAAACACTCCAAATTCCCACACCAGATATCCCACCACAAAGTGTAACCGGGAGATTGGAAAGCTTCAAAAGACTACAGGATGCTGAGTGGCTCTGATATCTCACACATTGAGTAAAGGGCTGGTTTGGGGAAAGCTTCAGATTTAGATAACCTTACCCCCATGTGCTACTGTACCTGCAGAAGGCAAAAATGTACCAGTATGTGGTACACTCCCAACGCTCGAATATGAAAAAAGACAGGGCCACAGATGCACTACAATGAGCCCCAATAGCTTGGAACACACCAGAGTCAAGGAAAGCCTTTGGCTAGATTGATAGAAGTGGGCCTGAAAAGGTTAGTGGTGGGGATGATATCTACATTCAGGTTCACCTCTTGCTCTCTCACCATATTACAAAGGCCAGAGTCGGCAGCCTGTCCTGAGTATTAGGACACCCATGTGGGTAGAGGCTGAGCCTGAACAGCTGGGCCCCCCAGGCTATCCCTAGCCCCTTACCCTGAATCACCCCCCAGCATCCTGGTCTACACTTCAAGTGCTAAGAGTTTTCCCTAATCCTGCTTTGTCTCTTCTGACTCCCCAGTCCTTTATATCTTTACACTCTCTTATAACACAGTGCATGTAACAATGAATTGCAGATGTCTGTGACCTGCCTCTTCCTCAACGTAAAAAACTGCATGTTACTCCCATTTGAAATCTCCTGCTGCATAACAAATCTTCTGCATTGCCTAAGAACCTCTTCAAACTGGAGAGACTCTGCCTGTGTAGGCAGACACTACCGTGCCAGGGAAGCCTAGTTTAATGTTCAATGAACATTTGTCATGGAAATAGTTCATGTGGGAAAGGTGCACAGGCAGAAAGGATACAGATGAGACTTTGGGTGCTGTTGAACATGGAAACTCCTGAGAAGAAACCAGCTAGCTCCACTGCAAAAAGGCCCAAGGTGACAGAGAGTGCTACCACCAACCTGCAGAGAGGAAGGGGGTTGGCTCAAGCCAACTGAACTTCTAAGACCCCTCCACTCCCACTACTGCTTAATTCTACCATCCCGCCCTAAGAGCTCACTGAATGTCCTGCTTCTCATATTCCTCTGGGGTGAACGTGAGAGGCAGGCAGGCCTGGATGTTGCTGTCCTGGGAAAGAGGGCAAAGAGGAAGAGAAATGAGAGGGGGAGGCTGCAGGACAGGACCTGGGGTAACGGGGGATGGGAAGGACGGACCCGGCTTGGCCCTGGGGAAGGGGCAGGGTAGGGCTGGGACCACCCAGAAGTGGGAATGGGGAAGGGAGGAGGATGATCTAGGGTCTTACCCGGGACCAGAATAAGGTGATGACGACCACCAGGTGCGCCAGGAGCGTCAAGAAGCGAGAGGGCACGAGCCCCGAGATCTGACCCATGGCCTCGAATAGAGGCCGTGATCTCTGGGGCTGGAAGTTCTGATAAGGCCACTCCTGAAGTCTCCTACGCTAGCAGGCAAAAATTCTACAAAAGCCTCCTTCCCGCTCGCACTGGCACCGCCCAGTTGCCTTGACAACCACGTAAGTGGACGCTGAGAGCAGAGCTCTGAAAATCTCGCGAGAGCAGTAAACGCCTGCGCAGTGGTCGTCATCGAGAGGACGGGGTCCAAGTCTAGTGTTGGAGTCCCTATCCCCATCGCCTCTATTTTGCTCGCCGCCGGGCGGCTGGCCCCTGCATGTGTGCGGTGTAGCGTTGTCCCACGCTGCTGACTCTGCCCACGCGGGACCGATGAACGGAAACCTGCCTTGCTCTAGCCCGGGGATGCGCCTCGCTCCCTGGAGGCGCATGCCGAGAGCGACTTAGCTCCCACCCCTCTCTACGTTACCCTGGATGACCCTCGGAGTAAGAATTGCCTTCTGGACACCACCGTCACCTTCTTTTGGGCTTAGGATACCGCCTTGCCCAAGGCATGGACATTCTCTAACCTGGTCCCCTCCGCATTCTCGGAATTGTAGGAATCGGAAGTGGAGAGGTTGATATGCCTACGCTGTCCAGCTGTCGCTTGGACAACATTGTCAATGGAGGCTCTGGTTGTGTGAACCGTCCTTAATTCTGGTTTTCCCCCACCCGACTCCCCAGGCAATCAGTTTTGCTCAGTTGCCTCAGTTGGTAAGAGATTTGCAGACCGCAGAAGATGGTAGCAGTCTTGAATTAGGATGTGGATGAGAGGTGTGTTTCAGGAAAGGGAGTGGACAAAGGGGGACAAAGAGGGGAGTGGAAGAAGGGCATGGTACCCTACGTCCCTGAAAGGCAGGGTCACGCACCTCTGCTGATTTCCCTATGTTTTTCAAAGTGTGTGCACCCGGCCTTGTCCAGCTTCACGACCTATTACTGTAGGCAACCTCACTGATTTCTGGGCCGCAGAACAGAAAATTCTAGCCTGAGCTCTTTGCTCAGTCAAATCCCAAGCTTCTTAGGACCTCCCTGACCACTTCCCAGAAGAGCCATATCTTTGCACTCCCCATCTGTAAACTTTTAAACTGGTATAAACTTTCATTATATAATTTTAAAGGTTTATTTCATTATGCATACAAGAGCTGGGGTGTAGGCCAGAGGTGCGGAGGTGAGAGGATTCACCAGAGACAGAGTGGGGAGCAGAACGGGCAAATTTACTGAAATACACTGCTGAGGAGCAGTGGGCTTCCCAGGAGAGGTCTGTTGCACCATGTGGGTTAGCTCCCTGACTGGGAATGTAACTCCTGCTGCAGTGGCTGGCAAGAGCTTGATAGCAGTGAGACTTTAACCCCTTGCACCACCAAGGAGGCTGGGTACAAACTATTTTAAGAGGAATTTATGATTAATCTACTCAACAAATATGCATTGACAAACTAGTAAAAATGCCAGGTGCTCTTTTGGATTCTTGTTTTTGCTGAACAAGATAGAATTCTCTACCTTTTTAGCGTTTATATTCTAGCCAAGAAAAATAATACATGGGAACAAATCCATGTGGTAATAAGTGCTATAAATAACATTTTCTGCAGCTCTGGGTTTTCTCCTGTGTTATCAATGACACACTAGGTTAATTTATAAAAAGAAAGAATGAGTTCTGAGACTCAGGGTCCCTACATGTTAAGCTCCTACATATCTAACTATATAAGGACATTTTCATATAAAATAACCTCTTTAAAAAATAGAAATAAAATTATCTCTTTAGAGGGCAGTATAACCTTTCTCTTAATATGAAGACAATGTGATCACAAAAACTCATAAAATTAAAAAAGCTTAGCAAAGGCTCTATTCTCTACTCAAAAACTACTGGATGGTAGTCAAATATAACCTAGTTTTTATACACACCCAAATATTACCTGGTTTGTAAATTCTCAGGTCTGTAGGGGAGGTTCTGTCTTTAATCCATTTTAAAGTTCTGAATAGGGCCTCCCTGGTGGCGCAGTGGGTTAAGCAGTGCACTATGAAACAAACCGCAGCCACTGCAGCACGAGTTCGATCCCTGCTGCCGGCCAGAGGGGGTGACCCACATGGCACAGCAGACCTCTCCTGCTGTGCCCGCTGCTCCCCTCAGCAGTGTACTTCAGTTGATCTGCCTGTTCTGCTCCCTGCTCCCTGCTCTCTGTGGTGAATCCTCTCACCCACCCCCACGCCTCTGGCCTGTACCCCCACGCCTCTGGCCTGTACCCCCACGCCTCTGGCCTGTACCCCCACGCCTCTGGCCTGTACCCCCACGCCTCTGGCCTGTACCCCAGTGCTTGTATGCATAAATAAATAAATCTTTTAAAAAAAATAAAGTTCTGAATATATGTATAAACCGGCCCCATCTCAGGAGAGACAGGCAAATCCATCAAATACTGTGGACACGCTATGACCTTGAAGTGATCCTCATTGCTATTAGACCATCAAAATGAGTGATAGTAACTATAAATAAAGTACAATGAGAGGTGGGCTTCCTGTGTGTACTCTCCAACATGGATGTTATGTTACTGCATAGCAAGCACGGAGACAGTCTCACAATATAGAACAGGTGCAAGGATGGCATGGCTCCTCATGCTTTTCTTCCCTCTACCTGTAACTTGTACATGCCTTTCCTCATGGGAACAGCTGAGGCTTTTAGAGCCCAGTTCTCCCAGTAACCATTTAACAAATCTGACTATTCACAGATGAAGGAAGCACTATTTACCGAGTAAGAGTGAGGAAAGTCCAGAATCTGCTTTTGTAAGGTTTTTCAAGTTCCCAGAAACAAAATGAAGGAGTCAGCAGTCTCAAGATCTGGAGAAAGAACATTCCAGGTGGAGGAACAAAGTAATTACAAAGACCTTTTTAGGTGGGAGCAAGCCTAGAAAGGAAGTTAGTATTTATGAAGTCCACAATAGTAATGAAAGATCAGGATGAGGTGGGCTGGATCCAGAAATATATTCTGGAAGATGATTTTGGTTACAACATGGAGAATAGATTTTAAAAGATTTTATTTTATTTTTTAAGATTTATTTATACATGTAAGAGCTGGGGCAGGCCACAAGTGTGTGGTGGGGGGAGGAGGGGAAGGAATGGGAGACAGAGTGGGGAACAGAACAGGCAGATTGACCGAAACACACTGCTGAGGGGAGCAGTGGACTAGACAGGGGAAGTCTGCTGCGCCATGTGGGTCAGTTTCCTGGCTAGGGATGGAACTTTTGCTGCAGTGACTGAGGATAACTTAAAAGTGCTGAGACACTGCGCCACCAAAGAGGCCCCCAGGATTTAAAAAGATTTTAACAGAAGGTTAGTGAAGAGCCAGATAGTTATCTGGAAGGACAGAAAAGTTGGATCAGGATAGAGTCATGAAGGTGGAGTGGAAAAAAATAAAGATGGAGTGAAGTGGAAGGAATCAAGAGACAGAAGAAAAGAAGGTCTGGAACTTGGGGCTGGGTGAGAAAAGGGTGGTGTCAAGGGCTGTCAGATTTTGGGCTCTAGAAGCTAAAAATTTGGGGGTGTTTTGCTTATGATAAACTCCCTGCCTAGGGGACTTGCTAGATAATAACATTGTTTCATATTTTTCATGACCTTGGGTGACGGAAGTCTGCCCAATAAAAATCTCAAAAAAGTGAGTTTTGGGGCCTGTGGCCATAGTGGGTACACTAGAAATGAAATGGTAGACTTGGCTTCAACAATTACCAGTTCTTGGCTAACCTTATTCCAGCTATTTTGTCTCCACCCCACTAAGTTATATTGAAGCAAATCCTGGACATTACCAAATAGTTCAAACTGCTTGACTGTCTCATATGTATATATTTTAGTTTGTTTTGAATCAGGATCGAAATAAAGTCTACACATTATACCTGGTTGGTGTGTCTCTGGTTTTTTTTTTAAAGGTTTATTTTTTATTTATGCATAAAAGAACTGGGATATAGGCCATCATGAGGGGATGTGAGAGGATTCAGCAGAGACAGAGTGGGGAGCAGAACAGGCAGATCTACTGAAATACACTGCTGAGGGGAGCAGTGGGTGAGGCAGGAGAGGTCTGCTGTGCCATGTGGGTCACCTTCTTGGTCTGGGATTGAATTCTTGTTGCAGTGGCTGCGGTTTGCTTCATAGTGCATTGCTTAATCCACTGTACCATCAGGGAGGCCCCCCTCTCCTTGTTTTCTTGCAATTTATCCGTTGAAGACCAAGCCTTCTGTGGCCTCTGTGATGGTATTGTCAATTAATATATTCCTCTGCTTTCTGCATTTCCTGTATACTAGTTGTTAGATTTGGTCTCACGTTCAATTTTCTGATAAAAATATATCGTGGATGGTGGCTTGCAAACTTTTTATTTCACCACATCAGGAGGCTCGGAATGCCCACTTGTGTCTCATTTTGGTGTTCAATCTGAGCAGTGGGTTCAGGTCATATTGAGACAATTATAAGTTTTCACCTAAATAAGAATGTGTTCTCATCAACTCATTGTTTGCCATGAGGTACAGGTCATACAGGAAAGGCAGGATAAATGTGACTTTTCCCTACTGTTGTTTACCAGTTTTCAGAATATTGAATTGCTTTCCTAGCATCTTCTAAAAAGGAACTACTTAGTTGTTTTTAGCATCATTGTGAACTTGTGGATTTTGATATCTTTTGTGTGTTTCATTCCACTGCAGTTGTTACTATTTTTTTTTTTGAGTAGTCACATTTTTATTGAATGGTATAAAAAATACAGCTCAACATTGTTACTTTCATTTGCAAGTGGAAGAGTTGGGAAGTTTAATCAAGATTATCTGCCATCACATTACTTACATTCAGGTTTCTGCAGGTCTGTAATTGTCTTCATAGTGGATATGAGTATGTAGTGGAAATTCCAGTTAGCAATTTGAGAGAGAGAAAGAGACAGAGAGAGAGAGAGAGAGAGACAGAGAGAGAAGAATCCACACTGTCCTGGGTCCTCAATATTCTTCCTGTCATCACAAATGGAACCTTTATTTTCTCATATCTCCTAGTGTGATTCTGATGATACTTGTTCATTTTTAGTTTTTTTTTTTTCCTTTCTATATCAGGATAAATACATGGGAGCCCCATAGACATGAGATTCCAGTTATTCTTTTGATGCTGAGTTTTGGTCTGTGGAACCTTCTTCAACTTGTTTCTTTTGTTTTTTGATGAACTTTACACAACATAAAATTAACCATTTTCAAGTACACAATTCAGTGATATTTAGGCACAGATAAAGAAACAGAAGCACAGAGCAACATAGTCACTTGAACCTGTAATCTATGACACCAGATTTCAAACCCACTCTGATCTGAGAATCAAATCAGATTTGGTTAAGAGCTCTTAACCACATAACCCCTTACCTCTCACTATTCATTATAATATGTTATCATTTGATTTACTTTATTCATTTACTTTACCTATTGTGTTTCTTCTAAATACAATAAATGAGTGCAACTAATAAATGAAGTGCCAACCAAGGAAAAGAGGCTATAAAGATGTTGCTTGAGTCAATTAAAGACAGTTTTCTCTGATAAATTTTGGTAGAACCAGTGTGAAGAACTACGGAAATTTAGCTTGGAAGGGAAAGAGAGAGAGATGCAGGATGATTTCTTTTGCCATGTTGGCCTGTTGAAGTGCTCTCATTCTTCAAGAAACAAATGGCATCTCTTCCAACTTCTGGTTTGGTATCCGTCTTTAGAAATTACCAGCTCTATGTCATCCCGGGAGATTTAAAAAGTGGTTGTTTCTGGGAAGGGAGGCCCGGGGATTGCCTGGGAAGAGACCTATGAGAAACTTTCTGGGAGGAAGGAAAAGTCCCAGTCTTGAAAGGTTTACTGGTCTCCAAAAGATACATTTTAAGATCTGTGCTTTGTGTGTGTGTGTGTGTGTGTAAGTTACTCTTCAAAATTGCAGAATATGACAAAATACAGATTTCAGGTCTCTACCCTGAACCTGGAGCTTGTGCTTGGCTATTTGGAAGGTTTGGCAGAGGGGTGTAGCATGCAACCAGGGAAGGAGAGGCATGGCTAGAGGAGATAATTTCTCATCTTTTAGGGTTGCCCTGGTCTCTAGCATGGCTTCTAGAGACCAAATACCCGTCCTTCCATCCATTTTGTGCAAAAATCTGTGAAGCCTGATTTCCCCACTTGACCCAGGCCTTCCAAGTGGTCATCATCGGCACACCAGGGATTGGGTCAGATGAACAGCAGAGCCCTGAGCCCCTGAGCCCGCAAAGAGCTGCCCTGCGGGGGTGCAGTGTTGCTTTGACGCAGAGATGAGACCAGCAGACAGGATGTGGAAGCAAGGAGATGGAGGGCTATTGCTCTCCTAGGCAAATAGCCATCCTCCCAACTTCTCCATGGCCTTTTATTGAGCATGAGAACAGTTAACAAGCATCTGTCATTTGCTACAAAAAGCACAGCCCAGTAGTACAAGGTCGTGCAGTTGTGTGCCAAGCCCGCCTGCATGTAACTAGCCACTACTATCATCTAACAATTTTTTGCCTGCTTATTATCTTCTTCCAGAGTGAAAGAGTATATGCCTCAATCCTAGAAGCCGTGTGCAGCTCCTGTAAGCGTGACTTGTCTGCAAGGATCTCAGTCATAACACTTCTTTCTCTCCTTGACCGTTGCTTATGGCTCTTGCAGCCTCTGGCTTCCCCCAACTGTGCGGCAGACCATGCTTTCCACAGGACTGTTGGGAGAGAGCAGGCGCCACATAGGAAAGACTTTAGAGATTCAGAAAAGCCCTTAGCTCTCGCGCCGCGATCTCCAGGACCCGGGGTCGCCTGGATGACAATTGGCCATGAAGTGACCTGTCCACCCATGCGGCCAGCCGACCTCGTGGCGCAACGGTAGCGCGTCTGACTCCAGATCAGAAGGTTGCGTGTTCAAATCACGTCGGGGTCAACCTACTTATTTACCCTCCCCCTCCCCCACCATAGTTTCGGTTGCTTTTATTTCTTTCCCTCATTCCCTGCTAGGTTCGAGCCCCAGAAACCTGAAAAGAAGGATCTTGTTAGGGGCTGGAAAAGGAAGGCTCCTGGGGCCAAGTGCCGATTTTCCTCATCTGGAATGCCCATGACCTCGCGGCAGTTTTTGTGGCAAAACCGTACATGGAATATCAGAACTCCTGAGCACTGGCATAGGCTCGGAATTGCACAGCACGGAAGGGTTGGATGCCGGGGACCGCGAGGTCGCCTGGTTTGACAACGTACTCTTCACAAATCTTGAATGGGTTCACGCTTATTCAGGAGTAAGAGCTCAAACCCCAGAGAGAAGAAGCGAGGTTGCTTTCCTGTAGACGAGGTGGCCGAGTGGTTAAGGCGATGGACTGCTAATCCATTGTGCTCTGCACGCGTGGGTTCGAATCCCATCCTCGTCGGTTTGCGGTGGCCTGATGCCGGCATTCAAGTTTTAGTACTTCACAAACCAAGAATTTACCGTTACCTTACCAAATTCATTATTTCTGTAACCTCTCTACCGACCTTTTGTTTCCCAGTCCTGTTTTACGTCCCTTTTATCCAATTAGCTTGACCAATAATTGATTATAAATAGCCCTTTAGCAGTCACACACCTGTCATGGAACTGACTTGGCCAGGGAAATAATGTAGCCAAGCGTAGCGAGGGGGCGCCGTGGCTTAGTTGGTTAAAGCGCCTGTCTAGTAAACAGGAGATCCTGGGTTCGAATCCCAGCGGTGCCTCCGTTGTGCCTCTTGCTTTTGTGCCTATATAGACTTCGTTGGGAGTCTCTTGGCATCAGGCATGGATTTACCATCCTTTACCAGAGCTGTCAAGCTGTCAACCAATCAAAACTGGTGTTTGTGTGCACACTTACGTTTATATTGTACGTCCCGCCTTTGCATCCCGACTTTTTGCCAATCGCCGAAGTCTGTACTTGTAGTTACTGCGAGTTGGCGGTTTTTTTGATAATTCATTCTTCGTTTCATTTCAGTGCTTCCCCGTGAAAATTTTTCGCTTACAATACAGAGCATTAACTTGTCTTCTACACAGTTTTATTTGATCGCAGTTTTCTAAGCCGGCCGGTTAGCTCAGTTGGTTAGAGCGTGGTGCTAATAACGCCAAGGTCGCGGGTTCGATCCCCGTACGGGCCAGTAGGTGTTTTGTTTAGAGTGGTAATTTCAAACGTTTTTAGACGTTGTGTAATAAAGAGGAAGTCTTGTGGAACAATTCCAATTCCGGAACTTTTTACACACCCAAAGAGAAAAGTATTTAGATTCAGTCATAAGTATAGCTGTTTTAAGAAGCATGGGGAAAGTTTAAGGAACCAGAACTCTTTCTAAATCTCCTACCCATATCATAGGTCTGGAATTTATTATTTGAACTAAATAGAAGGCCGCCAGGATTATAAAAATGTCACAAAACAGACATGTAACACCGATTAGAGCAATGTGGGAAATGGAGTCAGGAATGGAACTAATGAGGATTCCCAGTTTTCCTCCAAATTTGGGATGTTCTGTTTACCCAGCCCCTGACTTTCCACTTCAGGACCTAATAGGACTCCTTCCCTTCTTCTTGTGGAGAACTTGCTTCAGTTTTTTCTTTGACTAGCTCTCTGAGCCCATTTCTGTGATGTGCATTTCCTGTAAGGTCCACTGCCTAAGAACAAAAACCATATCCACCCCACCCACTCCCAGCACCAGTCCCAAGAGAGTTCCGCGGAAAAAGAGGAAGGCTCACTCACTCCCATTCCTTTGGCTCATCAATCCCTGACCCCATACAGACTCAGCCTCAGCCTTAGCAGCAGCAGCACTTTAATTCCACAAAAACTCAGAAAGTCAAAACTGATTAGAACACGCCACAACCGGTGGACTTCGAAACCAGCAACAATTCTACCTGAATCCTGAGAGCAGAGAAACCCCTCCCAATTCACCCCCTGCATCATGCAGTGCATTCCTCCTAGCTCCACTCCATTCTGACCCAGGAAGGGGAATGGCACAGGCCCAGAGCGCAGGAGCAGGTTACCCATCTGCAGGTGTGCATCCTCCTTTGAATGGTGTGTATCTAAGGGCCACTCAAATTCCCACGGCCCCTGGCACCTGAGATGTGGCCACTGGAGTCAGGATGGCCACAGTGGGGGTTGGGGCCTCCTCCGTTCTACTTTCTTGGTCACATACAGCAATAATATCCTTCAAGTCCAAGTCGAGACCTAAAACCCTGGGTTCCCAATGATGGTGCTTTAGTTAGGGAAGAAATTTGGGGAAAGGTAGCTACAGATAGCCAACTAAACAGAAGCAGAGCATCATCCCTTCCCACCAGGAGAAAGTACAGAACTCCCCCATATACACCTGCAACAAAACCCCGAGATAGGGGCCGGGCCTGCTAAATTCATCTGGAAGAGCCTCCAACATACAGACTTCCCCTCAGCCGGCAGTTCCCATCAGGGCTCCTTGAAGAGTCCTTAGGGTCCTGGTGGCCCCTGGCCTGGTTTGGCCAGGCCTCACTTGCACTCCTGGTCACTTGCACAGGGCCTCCAACACCTCCAGGGTGCGTCGAATATCCCGAACTTGGCGCGCCAGCCCCTGAACCGGCAGTAGAGCCCTCTCTAGCTCCTCGCAGCGCGCCAGCAGGGTGTACATGCCCTTGATGCTCATGTCCACGGCTTCGCCTAGGGAGTCCACGGCGTCACGGTAGGTCTGGATGCAGCCCACACTCAACGCTGTCAGCTCCTGTACCGCACCACCCAGCCCGCGCAGCAGACGGTCAACCCGGCCACCCAGCTCCCGACTCAGCCGCTCCAGGTCCCGCAGTACGTCGGGGTCAATGGGGGGGATGGCAGGAGTGGGTGGAGGAGCTGAACAGGGCCGTGCAGGGGCAGGGGGCAGAGGTTGAGGGGCAGCGCTCAGACGAATCTTGAGTTGCAGGTTGTTGGCGACGAAGTGGGTGAGGTCGCCATGGCGGCTCACCGTGCCCTCGAGCTCCAGGGGACTGGAGATGGTGGCGCGACGCCCGCCGCCGGCGCCAGACTCAGCAGCCCCAGTGGACCCGGCGCCTCCGCACGCCCCACTCAGTCCGTCTAGGCTGCGGCTGTCCTGAAGGCGGCTGGAGAACGATCGGCCAGCCCTGCCGCCCGCCCCCGCCTCCTCGTCGTCTTCCTTCTCCTGCTCAACATCCATCCCCACGACTCCCGGGCTCCCTCGACGGTCGACCCGCTCGGATGCAGGCTTTTCCTCCAGAGGCTTTTCTTCAGGTTCCTTGCTCCGGGAGGACTCGTGCGCGCCGTGCTCCGGACGCGTGGTTCCCCGGCGGCTCCCGGCCCCAGACGGCGTCCCTCCGCGGCCGGGTTCGTCCTCCCGAATCTCCAGTTCTGGCCGGTGGGCGACGCTGCAGCTCGAAGTCTTAAGGGACACCCTAAGGTGGCGGCTAGCGCCTCCAACGTTCTCGGCCTCTTCCTCCCCGGACAGTCGGAGGCCTGAGGGCGACTCAGAGGGCATTCGGTCCGACCCCCCACTGAATATCGCGGCTTGCTGTTCCCCCAGGGCCAGAAGGTCCGCCTCGGGCCCAGGCCGCCCCCGGGACGACTCCATGCTGCGGTTAGTGGCAGGAACCACGGAATTGGTTCACCTGGGTTTGGGAAGTCCTGAAGGCTCCTTTAAGGGGCGTTGATAGAGGCGCGCCGATTGGCTGCGGGCTGACAATGGTACGGACAGGAAGAACGTTTTGATTGGTTGTGAGACCAGGAAGTTCCGGAAGAAGAGTCGTTGTTGCACAGCTGGTCACACGTGAGCTTCAGAGGGGTTGGAGAGGAGGTGACAGCTGCGCTCTTCGCCCCCGCCCGTTCAAAAAGTCTAGGGGGCAGATCTTAAAGTGAAGGTCCTGAAATACTGGAGTCCCGCGGGGGCGAGGCTCAGGCTCTTTCCGCCCACAATTGTTGCTTAGCAAATAGACCAAGTGGGTACCAGAAGGAATTCCCAGAGATGTTCTTGGAATGAGCCTAGAGATGTTCTTGGGACGGTCCTGTGTGACTCATCGGATTTGCACCGCACGTTTGTTGATCAAGGATGAAAACGGAATTGTGAGCAAGTGCATGAATGCGTTCTCAGCTAGCTAGCAGGCAGCTGTAGCAGGCCAACTGCCCACAGCGACTCACGGTGGATCTCGGGACAAGTTTGAGAACTTTCCTGTGTTCTTGCACTGTTTGTTTTCTGCTTCCTGACCCCTCCACGTTTGAGAGTCTCTCTCCTTGGAGGAGGATGTGTGATTTTTGCCACGAGGTAAAATATTCTATAAATGAAAGGCCTTATTTGAAGATCAGATCCCTGCTTTCCATTCTGATCTCATTTCTTCCTTCTCTTTCCCTCACCGATCCTGCTAGAGCCTCCTCACTGTTTCCTCTGACAGGACAGACCTGCTGCGACCTAGGGATTTCCAGTTGCTCTTGCCTTTTTTTTTTTTTTTTTTTTTTAAAGGCTGAGTCTACCAAGAAATATTTTCAGCTTGGCTATAGCTTCTTACCTTTCTCTCCTTCAGGTCCTTATTCAAGTGTTTCCTTTTCTGTGAGGTCGCCTCAGTCCTCCTTCCCTGCTTTCCTCCATAGTGCTTATCACCATCTCACTATATATTTGTTTACTTGTTCATGTAAGTCTCATGAGAGTAAAGTTCTTTGTTTTGTCTTCATCTGTACCCTCAGTGTTTAGAACAGTGCCTGACATATAGTAGATGCTCAATAAATATTCAGCAAACGACCCCAAACCATTAATTTTCCCTTTTTGACTTGAATGCATTCTGTGTTTCTGTCACTTACATGGCAGAGTCCTGACAAATACATTATGAAACCAATGGGCTATTCTCAGTGCTTCCGCCTTTCTCTCTGGAACTGATGCCCGCTTTATCTTCCTTTTACTCCTCAACAGGCAGATGCTCTTTATTCAACAAGTGACATAAGTTGAACCCACAAAAAAAGCTGGGGAGGGATTTATTATTTTGTGTAATGATGGTTTTGAGATACAGTGCACACCTGAGAAGTCTGAATTCAGGCCCTAAGGTTGTCATGAAGAATCTGTTTTTGGTCTCTGGAGGCAATGTTTTCTCATGAGGGATTTCTCATGGTGGCAAAATAGCTGTCATTTCTCATTCTTCGCTTGGCCTAATCCTAACATGAGGCCCCACCCTCATGACCTCATCTGAACCTATTACCTCCAAATAATATTGCATTGTGGATTAGGACTTCAACACATGAATTTTGGATGGACAAAAACATTCAGTCCATAAGACATAATAGGGACATTAGTCTTTCCTTTTGGCCTCTAGAATGTGAATCCTACCTCATCAGGCAGGGCCCATTTCCCACTACAAAAACTGAAATACCAAGCAGCTCCTTTCCCAGCTTCCCTAGCACATGGCTTAGGCTTCCTGAATCACTTCTTTTTTTTTTTTAAAGATTTATTTATTTATGCATACAAGCACTGGGATACAGGCCAGAGGTGTGGGGGGGTGGTGAGAGGATTCACCACAGAGAACGGG
>JAGFMF010012125.1:1699169-1713111 GCA_019455555.1 Galemys pyrenaicus | reverse complement strand
CCCCTCCTTGGCTGGCAGCAGGTATCGAACTCGTGCTGCAGTGGCTGCGATTTGCTTCATAGTGCGTTTCTTAACCCACTGCGCCACCAGGGAGGCCCATCACTTCTTTTTAAGATTTATTCATTTATGCATACAAGAACTGAGTACAGGCCAGAGCTGTGGGGAGGGTGGTGGTGAGAGGAGTCACCAGAGACAGAGTGGGGAGCAGAACGGGCAGATCGACTGAAGTATACTGCTGAGGGGAGCAGGGCGAGGCAGGAGCGGTCTGCTGCACCATGTGGGTCCCCTCCCTGGCCAGGGGCAGGGATGGAACTCTTGCTGCAGTGGCTGCTGTTTGCTTCATAGTGCTTTGCTTAACTCACTGCACCACTAGGGAGGCCCCAGATCACTTCTTTAGTGGAATTGTTTGTTCCTGGCTTGGTGGATTCCAAGCCTAGGCCTCCTAGAGATTCTTGGCACTCCTAGAGAATTTGTGAATTACCCAGGATGCCTATAAGGTCTTTTTGCTTAAATGAGACAGAATTATGTTCTGTGTGCAGGAATCCTGGTCGATATACTACCACACCTTCCAGAAGGGAAGAAATAACTTCCATTAGTCCTTGAAGAATAACAAGAATAGGACTTTCCCAAGAGTCCCAGTTAATCTCCCTTCCGTATCTTTGGCCTAAACTAGTTCACATGCCTAAGTTAGTCACTTTGACCAGGGTTATACCTTGTCTGATTCAGAACTAGAATCAATCACTCTGACAAAAGGTGCTACGAATGAACTGATTAAATCAGAAGAATTATGCTCTTCCTAGGGAGAAAGATAGGTCAGATCTCTCCAAAGTCAAGTAACTGTAACACAATAGGGGAGGAGAGAAGACTGTGGGGTGTGACACAGTGTCCACTACATCAGGAGTCAGCAGTATGGGTCATGGGCCAAATCTGGCTTACCACCTGCTTTTATATGGCCTGACAGTTAAGAATGGTTTTTACATTTTTAGGAGCCTCCCCGGAGGTGTAGATGTTAAGTCTCAAGTCTCAGCACTATCATACTGTTGCCACTACGGCCTGAGTTTGATCCTGGGCTCAGGAGCTAACCTACATGATGCAGCAGACCTCTCCTGTTTTGCCTGTTGCTCCCCTTAGTAGTGTACTTCAGTATATCTGCCTATTCTGATCCCATTCTCTCTCTGGTGAATCCCCTGCCCCCAGCCCCTGCACCTCTGGCCTACACTCTAGTTCTATGCATAAATAAATAAAATCTTTTTTAAAAAAATGGCTTTTATTTTTTTAAAAGGTCAAAAAAATCTAAAAATGTGAAAATTCATGTTATGATACAAAATTCTAATTCCAGCGTCCATAAAGTTTACTGAGGTACAGCCATATTCACTTATTTATGTAGTATCTGTGGTTGCTTTCACACTCTAATGGCAGAGTTAAGTAGTTTCAACAGAGGCTAATTGACCTGCAAAGTCTTAAATGGTTACCACTAGAACTTTTACAGATCTTTGCCAACTCTTGGACTAAAGGTCTCTTCTTTAGGCAGCTGGGAATTGTGACCTTAGGGCTCAGAGGAGAATCTAGCTCAAGGCACTTATAGGACATAGTCTGTGAGTTGGCCAAGGAGGATGAGGAGACGAGGCTATACCTCCAGGTGGAAGGTGGGGATTTCTAGAAGAGAAAGATCACTGGTGTTGAGTGTGGCTGGGAGGTGGGGAAGAACCCACCAGATTTGACTAGAGCAGTTTTGACTGCTGAGGTGTGAGAGCGAGTGAGGGACACAGGTCATGGTGAACAAGAGGTGAGGGAGTTAGTATAGACAATGTATTAAGAAATTTTGCTGTCAGAGCAAATTGGAAGATAGAGATGTGGGGTCCAGATAGTACATGTTTGGTGCATCACTAAATGATGATACAAATTGGGTAGCAAAAGGGATATGTGATAACTGAAAAGAGAAAAGAAATAATTGCTGGAATGCAGTTGAATGACAAGAATACATTTGCAGGGTTGGCCTCTGATGGGGCAAGGCACTTGTTCCACTTGAGGGTGGGCCCGGGGGTAGCTGACATATGGGTAATGGTAACTTGGGAGAGTTGCTGGTTGGATTACAAAATCCCTGTCTTATTCCACTCTTTCAAAGACATTTAAGGGCAGTTCCTAAGACTGGACACTAGGGGGAGCTTTGAGACCTGGGGAGTTGAAAATGCAACAGCTTAGGGGAGATTTTTGGGGAGTGTTAGCATGAAGGTTGCAGGAAAACTGGGTAGCCCCCACTGTTGCTGCTGGGAGTGGAAGCAGGTTCACCACCTTGGAAACCAACTGGGCAATGTCCAGGTGACATTTACTTGAGGTCTACTCCAGGACGCAGCATTGCCACTCTCTCCTCTGGACCTTCCCCAGACAAGCTCACACAGGAGCACAGGAAGGTATGGGGAAGACATGACCATAGTGTAAAGTACTAAAAATAATCTACCACAGAATACCTTAAACAAAACCAAATCAAACCCTGTCCACATTAAGGATAATAGTACAGAAGTTTTAAAAAACAAAGTCTATCCAAACTGTCAGAAAGAGCCGTTAAAGCAAAAGGGCAAACAGATATAACAAAACAATACATGCAGTGCAATACTATTTACATAGAAGCCCCACATGTTAAGAAATAAATCTGTGTTTTCCAGAAGTATACAGATATAAATACAAAGAAAAGTAGGCTAGGAAGTGTTGTCAAGCTGATGTCATTTTTTTTTTAGTTGTTGGGGCCTCCTTTCCAGTTTTTTGGGTTTTTTTAAAGAATTATTTATTTATATATACAAGAGCTGGGGTACAGGCAAGAGGCAAGGGAGGTGAGAGGATTCACCACAGACAGAGTGGGGAGCAGAACAGGCAGATCCACTGAAACACACTGCTGAGGGGAGCAGCAGGCCAGGCAGGAGAGGTCTGCTGCGCCATGTGGGTCCCCTCCTGGCGGGGGTGTGCAGTGGATGCTTCATATTGCGGCGCTCAACCTGCTGCGCCACCAAGGAGACCCTTTTCTAGTTTTTCTATTGTTATCCTCCATCAAGTCAATATTAGGATAATTGGAAAAGTAGAATTTTACCTTACTTATTTACAATGAACCATTTGTGTAAACAATGACAAAAAATGCTTTAAAAGAGACAATGCAGGGCCCTCCCTGGTAGTGCAAGGGGCTACATCGTAGCACTATGAAGCTATCTGCAGCCTCTGTAGTAAGAGTTAGCTCCTGGGCCAGGGAGGTGACCCACATGGCGCAGCAGACCTCTTCTGTCTTGCCCGCTGCTCCCTTCAGCAGTGTATTTCAGTAGATCTGTCTGTTCTGTTCCCTAACTGTGCTGTTGAATCCTCTCACCCCGCCCCACACACATACTTCTGACCTATACCCCAGTTCTTAGATGAATAAATAAATAAATATTTTTTTAAAAAAAGATAATGCAGGGCTTGAACTCAAGTCCTGGGGAAGTGAAGGTTGGGCATAAGGAAGCTGAGTCAGCAAACACAGAGCATCAGCCTACATGAGGGTAAGGAGAAATGGGGTCAGAGCACCACTGCTGGCAGGGGAGAGTGGGCAGAAAGCCCATGTGTTTGGAATTTTCCTAGCACTCCTGGATCAGGGAAGAAATCATAATGGTAGACATTACTGAGAACTAAATAATAAGATGTACTCCATATCAGTTCTGTGTGGGGTGCAGGAAAGTGACACTTTGATGGATAAATCAGTGTATATAGGACATTGCGCAAATGACACAGGATAATTGATGTCAGGGACAGTCAAAAGTTGTGCAAGAGGGACCTCCCTGGTGGCGCAGTGGGTTAAGCAACGCACTATAAAGCAAACTGTAGCCACTGCAGCACGAGCTCGATCCCTGCTGACGGCCAGGGAGGGGACCCACATGGCATGGCAGACCTCTCCTGCCTCGCCTCACCCGCTGCTCTCTCAGCAGTGTCTTTCAGTCAGTCTGCCTGTTCTGCTCCCCACTCTGTCTGGTGATTCCTCTCACCTCCTGCGACTCTGGCTTGTACCCCAGCTCTTGTGTGCATAAATAAATAAATCTTTAAAAAAAAGTAGCAGATTACCACATAAACCTAGCCAGCATCTCATGGTCATGATATAAACACTGGACAACTAAGTGCAGCTTGAATAACTGAACTAAATAAAAATAAGACATTTATTGACATTTCAGCACATTGAGTAAAAGAGCAAATAAACAATGGATGCAAAAAAAAAAATCAACACCTATTCATGATATCAAAAA
Source organism: Galemys pyrenaicus (assembly GCA_019455555.1). Taxonomy (NCBI): domain Eukaryota; kingdom Metazoa; phylum Chordata; class Mammalia; order Eulipotyphla; family Talpidae; genus Galemys; species Galemys pyrenaicus. The sequence goes on along the minus strand of JAGFMF010012125.1, from coordinate 1,708,855 downwards.
ACCCCTTAAACCCTTGGCAAGTAGTAAGACAATAGACCTTACTTAACCTGATAAAGGACTTTGTAAAAAACATTACACATAGCAATAGTTAAAACATATTCTTGTCCCAATCTTGTGATATATATACATATAAATGTGTGTGCTGTAGAAAGGCCATGATGCCAATTCTAGCTTGATTTTAAAGAATGCGGACTTTGGATTTAAAATCAGTCTCCCCTTACTAGTGTGACGTTTGCCAGATTATATAACCCCTCTGTGCCTCAGTTTCCTTATCTTTAAAATGGGTAAACCTATAGTAAGCATCAAACTCAAGTAATGCCTTAGGTCAGGAATAAGGCACCATCAGTACATCTTTTCAATTGTGTTAAATCCTGACCAGAGAGAGCAGTAAGACAAAACAAAAGACACTCGCAGGATACAACAATGTTCAGTTGCTCCTGACTGGGCATGGACTGAGTCAGGAGAGGAAAAGGCTGGAGGTCAGAAAATTGCATATGATGTAGGATATGCTAGGCCGAGATGGCTGAGCAGAGTGGAATCAAGGACCCAGCACCCTCAAACCCTAACAGTCAGAGCAGGGGAAAAAAAAGACAGTGAGGGTGGGGGTGTCTGGGTGCTGATGGTGACACCATCAGCACCGAGAGGGCAGGTTGTACCGGGGCAGCGAGGCAGTACCCACCCATAGCACCCTGCCTGGGCAACTCCTCAGTCTCCTCTGTACAGGGGACTGACTGCTTCCATCACAACAAAGTCTCCCCCTGTAAATATCTGCACTCAGCAGTATAAAAAGCTTCAGCTTCTATTAAATAAAAAGGAGGTAGAAGACAGATCAGGGAATAGGCCAGGGACCCCTCCTTCTAACACATATATACAGACATACAAACATGGACACGACTGAGTCAATGACAGGGACAATTCAGGGGACAGTCTGAAGGGCAGAGGGGGGCAACACCCTCCGAGAGTGGGCCCGGACCCAAGGGTGGGCTGAGACCTGGGTCAGAGGCAGGCGTTCGGAGGGATTATGCTTGAGCAGCTTGGTGATGAGGTCCTGGGCTCCAGAGGGCACAGAAGCGGGAAACTTCAGGTCTACCTGCAGAAACACAGAAAAGAGAAGGAAGGATCCTATAAGTTTCATCCTGACTGCTTTTTCCCTGACTATTTTTTTTTTTCAAGATTTATTTATGTATGGATGGAAGAACTGGGGTAAAGGCCAGAGGTGTGAGGAGGTTAGCGGATTCACCAGAGACAAAGTGGGGAACGGAACAGGAGACTGACTGAAATACACTGCTGAGAGGAGCAGCGGGCGAGGCAGGAGAGTTCTGCTGCGCCACGTGGGTCCCCTCCATTGCCTGTGGCAGGGATGGAACTGGTGCTGCAGCAGCTGCGGTTTGCCTCATAAAGTGCGTTGCTTAACCCACTGCGCCACCAAGGAGGCCCTTCCCTAACTATTTGGAAAGTTAGGCAGGGCCACCAAACCCCAGTCCCTGGCCTCAGCAGCCAGCAAAAAGCTCCAGCCAGGCACACTGACCCTTTACCCACCACCCACCTTGACAATGCGCCGATATGTCTCATTGTGTGACGCACTCTCAAAGGGCGGGTTCCCCACCAACAGTTCGTAGCAGAGGACACCAATGCACCATAGATCCACTTTCTCATTGTGTGTGCGGCCCTCAATCATCTCTGGTGGCAGGTAGTCCAGGGTGCCACACATCGTCTTCCTCCTGATGGGGTGTGGGAGTGTGAACATTGATCCCAGGCACAGATCCTCTCCCCTTTCCCTGCTGCCTGACAGCCAAGAGACCCCAGGGGACTGCCCTGGCCAGGATGACGGGCCTTTGGGATAGGAATGGGATAAAGCTATAAATGAAAACCCTAGAAATGGATTTATATAATGCTCCAGTCCTTCCATGCTGAGGGGTGAATCATAAAATAATCAGACATAAGGCAATACTCATCTTACAATTAAAGGAAAATTGAGAGACATCTTGAATGCCCATCAAGAGTGTCCTGCTTAAGTAAATCAAGTTACAATGCTACTATGCAATACCATGAAACCACTGAAAATGGTGTGGGAATATTCTCAGTGATATGGCAGAGTCCCCAACATATTAAGTAGAAAATCTGGGCAAGCAAACTGTTGAGTCTCCTGCTTTTAGATATTGCTCTGTCTGTATTTGCATGAGGACAAACCCAACTATCTCGAGGCGATGAGATCTGGAGTAGTATTATTTTGAATGTGCCAGCCCTCTGGCCCACCGTACCTCAGGGAGGGGGCGTGCACAGACCAGCCGAAGTCAGCAATCTTCAGTTCTCCCTGGAGCCCTAAGAGCAGGTTCTCCGGCTTTATGTCTCTGTGAATCACCTTCTTCCCGTGGCAGTATATCAGCGCATCTGCCAGCTCCTCCATGATCTAGAAGGACCAATGACAGGCAGTCAGCTGAGGATGGACCTACAGCTGCAAGCAGCTACCCCCAGCCTCGGCCCCTGAGGATGCCCAGGCGCCCACCGTCCCTGACCGTGGCTGTTCGCTGCTCATCAAAAGTGCGGCTCTTCTGCAGTTCCTTATAGAGCTCACCCCGGGGGGCATACTCCAGAATCAAGTAGATCCTTCGCCGGTCATAGAAATAGTTATAGAGACGCAAGATATTGGGATGCCTAGAAGAGATAGAGGAGACCTCAGGTCTCATCCTGACATGAGGAAATGGGAAAGGTGACAGGTTTCATGTGAACCAACCAAGTTGGGGTCAGACTTGGACCAGGCAGGGGACACCAGGGCTGGCAATGATGAGGGGGAATTGGAGGCAACTCTCTGGATTCAAGACTCTGGCAGGGATGGAGAAAACAGTCTGAATGTGGGGCTGAAAGAGGAACCCGGGTGGAGGGAGCAGAGGGGACCGGGGTGGAGGGAGCAGAGGGGCTTCAGCTCAGAGGGCAGAGATTCATACTGCAGATGGGCCTGGATTTCGATCTCCCTGCGCAGTTGATGCTCCACACCCTCCTTCTCTATCTGAGACTTGAAGAGGACCTTGAGCGCCACGATGAAATGGCTTTTCTTCTCCCGAGCCAAGTACACATTTCCAAACTTGCCTTTGCCCAGGGGACGTCCAATTTCAAAGTCATCAATGGTGAAAGACCGCCTGAATAGAAAGTGGGGGGAAGGCAATTGAATGCTGGTTGGTTAGTCATCTGGGGGTTCTGCTTTCTCCTGCCCTCAACCCGTCCTTTTTTAAAGGGAGCTGAATCAGGATGAACTAGACCTTCCTGCCCCCAATCCCAACTCCTCCTGCCCTAAATTTCTACCTCCCTCATTTCCTACCTGCTCACTGTCCAACCCCTCTCCTGCTATCCCAAGGCTTGGGTACTTACACTGAGAGGTTGGGTGTCCCACTGCTATTCTCCATCACCTTCTGACCAGGGGCAGCTAAGGAAAGAATAGGTAAGTTGAGGCCCTCCTCACAGACTCTAATCCCTCAGGCCAATCCTCTTTCCTTTGTCCCAGTTACCTGTGGGTTGGGTGTTGGAGCGGTTCATGAGGACAAGTGCAGATGGGGTGGTAGGCTCCTTCCGGAGGACTCTCTGGGGCAGGGTGTTCAGGCCAGATTGAGCCTGAGGAGGAGCAGGGTGAGGGGAGACTCTGAGGGTGCTTTTGTCTCAGTGACATGGTTGGAATGTGCTGCAAACAGCATTCAGTATTTGTCAGTCATCCACCCACCTAGTCCCAGTTCAAATAGGAACAATGAGACCATAATTTTACTACTCAGTCCCAAGACACTTCTTGCTCATTGTCCCCATATTAAAATGGGTCTTTAGCAAACCTAAATTAGCCTAAGAAAAATAGCAAAGGACTTATCCCAACACCTAATATTATACCTCTTTGGCCCTATCCCAAAGAGGTGAAAGGCATGAGGCTATTCAACATCTAAAGTCCCGTCCATAACAGCACTCATTTACCTGGCTCCCACCCCAGGGGACAGTAGAGGGTTGAGTAATGAACACCTACAATTCAGAAGTTTTAACACAGAGGTATTCACACAGTCCCCTAAATAACTCGGTCTCTTAAGGCTTAACTAATGTCATGGAGGTCTTGAATACTATAGCAAATACCAGTATTTACTTGAGGGCTACTCTGATGGCCTGAACCACTGATCACTTTCAACGTCTCAGAGTCATATACTAAGAATAACCAATGTAGAAGTGACAGCGGTTTCTTTCAGTCTCCACTCTTGACAGCCTACTCCGTGCTCCATAAAAGTGGGAGTTGGGAGAGGAGGGGACAGATGACTCTCCAGAATACCCAAGCCCCATTGACAGGTAGCAAAGCCTGAGAACCCCTTCCTTCTTCTTTAGCCAAGAAGTAGAAAGTCTCAGTGTCCCCTAAAAATCTGTTCCCAAGATTGACTTCATTACAGAATTTACAAATTTGCAAGTTGAATTAAGTAGACTCAGATTTATGTGGGAGTTTAATATTTATAACCAAGGTGGCATTTCAAGCCAGAAGGTAGACTCTTCAACGAAAGGTGTTGGGACAAGAAAATAAATCTACTTAGATTCCTACCTGCATTAGTCATTAAAATAAATTCCAAATTATTAATTTATACTTGTCCTGCATCTTTTAAATTTATAAACGTATCAAAAATCCTTCTAGAGTCTGTTTCCTGTCGAACCTGTTTTTTTTTTTCAAGACAATGCTGTGACTCATGACCTGAAGGCCAGCGGCTGCCTGCTCAGTCCCAAAGTCATATATATATGTGATAAGTAAGTAAGCTCAGCCCTCATTGGTCCTCACAGGCTGGTCAGATTCGAGTTGGCAACACCTGATCGGATTCTGCCAGCAAACTTATGGGCCCCATACGTAGGAGCATGACAGGGAAGATTTAGGATAGCCTTCTGTAGGATCTCAAATCTCTATGCAGGAGCTGGCCGGGAAGAGGTAAAGGGCAGAGGTGGGGGGCCGGGTTGGAGGGTGGAAAAGCCCTTACCGTTTGCCGGCCGTAGGGCCAGGGGTAGGCGTTCTCCTTCTGGGCCATCCTTAGAGGGAAAGGGAGGATAGCTGGGCAGAGAAGGGAAACTGAGCTGTAAGAAGCAGAAAAAATGCAGGAGAGAGCGAGGGTGGAGCCGATGGGTCTAGCTGCAAGCGTTCGCTAGGGGCTGCAGAAAGGAAGGAGGTCAACACGCTGGCGGCATCAGAGCGCACCAGTGCGCTTGTGCCCTCCCACCACCCTTTGAGAGCTCTTCTGCCCCATCCCGGACCCCTCTCCACCCTTGAGCGCCCATCAACCTGTCTGAGTGAGTGCAGGCCGGTTCAGCGGAACCTGGACCTGCATGATCACCTACGCAATGCCTGCGAAAGGTCAGCTCACCTGGAGCCGGTGCACAGTCACCCCCTGGCCGCTGGCAAACGACTGAACCTGCTCTGTGGAGTCCCGGCCGAGACTTTTTCAAATCTCCCGCCCTGGACTTATTGGCTGAGCGCGTCACCCAGGTCCATTGTCATTGGCTGGATGCCCCATGACGGAGCGCTGACACCCAATGAAAGAGGCGGAATGCGAAAGGCGGGGCATGGTTTCGTTTAGGAAAAGTGTCATCCCGAATTCAATTTGTATCTTTGTAAACAAAAACTAATTCTTTAATATATCTGAAATTTATCCTTGCGCATATACGAATTAGGATTTAACTTTACTTTCTCCTAGCGGGAGAGCCAGTTGTGCCAGGGTCATTTGTTAAACTATCTTGTTCCCAGAGGGATTTCAACCTTGTTATATTAAGTCATGGTAAACAAAGCATTTAGTTGCCTCTTACTCCTCAAGGGGTCTAGGGATGGGGAGATAAAGGTGAAGGACGCCCAGTAGATACCTGAAGTCAGGGATGGTAACGCATCCCATATGTGCTACATTTTTTTCTATAGGCGTGCTTCTGGAACCTAGCGCATGAATAAATAGGTCAGATAGAGCCAATACAGCATCCCTGTCTCCTGCAGTCTTTAAATTTCCACTTGCACATCATGTCAAGCTGGACACATGCCCAGGGAAGGACAGCTACTGAGAGAAAGCAAATTACAAAGAGGATGATGAGATTTTAGAACAGAGAAAAAAAGATTTAAATATCCCCTAGAAAGAGCTCACAATGACCTCTTTGCCCCTCCCACCTACAGCACATCTGGGAGTCCTCGCTTTCTTCCTTTAAATAAACTGTTCTTTCCTTTCTTAAACTAAGCTTGTTCTTCTCTGTTTACTTATCTAAAAAGGCTGCGGATTCCTTTTTATGGCATCATGGCACAAGAACCAGCGGTGGTCAAGGGCTAATTAACAGCATACACCGGCTTCCCCAGATGATTGTTACTATGTGAAAGTATAGCCTAAGTATGGACAGGTCTTTTCATTTTGAAAAAAAAAAAGCTAGTAATCTTTTAAAACATAAAATACATAGTAAAACATAGAATGACATGCGAAATTTACTGACTTGTAAACGCTGGTGAATAAGTCACCAAACAAATGTGGGCTGGATTTGGTCTGCAAACTGGAAATATTTAATCCCTAACATCTCCATCTTCCACACTACAAGCCACATTTTACAACCTTTCTTCCCTCCCCAGTGACTACCTGGCTTAGTGACTCCTTAAGTGGGTTTTTAAGGAACGATGGGAAGCAGGATGTAGCAGAAAAACCACCAGCTTGGATACTACAGATTTGCCTCTGGGCCTGCCACTTGCAATCCCCGTGCTGCATGGCACAACGGTCAATCTTTTTGAGGGTAAGCTCTTAAGTGGGCAGAGCTATACTGCCCTGCAGGGTTACCTTCGAATGAAATGAAATAAGGTCGCTAAAGTAATGATACCTATTACTAGGGGGATGAGAGAAATGTCTTGTTTATGAAACAATGCCTGCCCATAAATGCAGAAGAAAGGACTGAATTAGAAAATTATCATTTGGTTATCTCCTTAAAACTGCTCTGGCTTGTGCAGGCAGTAGGGGGAACAGGACCTGCCAGCGCAAGCATCACAGGCCTTTAACTTTGTCTTCTCAGAACTCAGGCGCTGTGGCCCTAACTCATTAGCAGTTCTCAAAGCGAGCACATGCATGTTCTGTAAGGGCTGGCGGTTTCCTCGCCTCCCCTTTGGCATACGTCACGCAGTGGCCCTCTGACCCAGGGTGGGCAGAAGTCAGGGAGTGGAGGGCAGGGGCGGGCAGGATTCCCTTGTGGGCTCTTATCTGCAGTGTGGGTGATACTGAGACCTCAGGAATTTCTTGCCTGCGGCCCAAGCTTGTTACACTAACAAAGCACTGTTAGTTAAGGAAAGATGTCAAGAAAGTAATTTCCAATTAGGAAAAACAAGGCGTATGAATCTCAAGAAGTAGAAAGAATGTTTGTATTTAATAAAAGTTAAATACAAAATATTTATATTTAATACCCTTATGTTCAGCTTCAAATAGACATGGACAGAACATCAGAGCTGATAAAAAGTATTAAAAAAATTGGGGGGGCCAAAATTCTGTGGTAAAGGAGCAATAACGGAAACAATAATTAATAATTATAGAGGCAGCAAAAGAAAAATTACTTTTGCTTGAAAAAGTAACACAGCCTTTTAGACAGAGGTAGGGTTACTGGTATATAGCTCAGGAGACATTTTAAGCTCCAATATATGTTCAAGAATTTGTGTTGTTGAACTAATTCAGCAGAGACAAACAAAAAAAGATAGATGCACAAAGATGCTCAAGGTAACATTTTAAATAATAAGAAAAATGTTCAGACAACCAAAATGTTTAACTTTAGAAGACTTATTTATTTACAGAATTGCCCTCAAATTTCAAGTGGTCATTAAAATTATAATTATAACCTATCAACAAAGTGAAAAAAAAAACAACAATCTATAGAATGGGAAAAAATATTTGCAAACCATGTACCTGGTAAGGAGTTAGTGTCCAAAATATATAAACAATTCCTTTACCTTTTATCACAAGATCAAATAACTCATTTGAAAAATAGGCAAAGCTGTCCAAAAAAAAGAACAAGGATGTAAAACAATGAAATTTCATTAAAATTAACTAATATTAATTTTTTTAATTAATTTTTAAAAAGGAAAGAAATGATCATGCTAACACCAATCAAAAGACAACTAGTATTATATCATATAAAGCAGGTTTCAGAATAAAAGATATTACCATGGGAAAAAAGAAAAACAGGCAAAGGACCTTAAAATTATCTCCAAAGAAAATACATGAAAGATCAACAAGAACATGAAAAATAATACTCAGTATTACAGGTATTTAGGGAAATGAAGATTATAGTCACAATGAGGCATCCCCTTATCTGTTAGAATGGCCATAATCAAAAAGACAGGAAATAACAAATGCTTGGTGGATGTGGGGAACTTTTGCACTGTTGGCAGGACTGTAAATTGGTAAACCAATAGGAAAACACTATGGAGGACACTAAAAAACTTTAAAATTGCACTACCATATGGTTCAAAAAATCCACTTATGGGAATATATTCAGAGGAAAAGAAAACACTAACTTGAAAAGATAGGGGCCTCCCTGGTGGTGCAAGGGGTTAAATCTCATGACTATAAAGCTATTGGCAGCCACTGCAGCACAAGTGGATCTTGGCTAGGGAGCTGACCCACATGGCACAGCAGACCTCTCCTGCCCCCCTGCTGTACCCCTTAGCAGTGTATTTCAGTAGATTTGTTTGTTTGTTCCTCACCCCTATCCTCCCACCCCCTTCACCTCTGGCCTATACCCCAGATCTTGTATTAATAAATAAAATAAGGGCCTCCCTGGTGGCGCAGTGGGTTAAGCAATGCACTATGAAGCAAACCGCAGCCACTGCAGCATGAGTTCGATCCCTGCTGCCGGCCAGGTGGGGGACCCACATGGTGCAGCAGACCTCTCCTGCTGTGCCCGCTGCTCCCCTCAGCAGTGTACTTCCGTTGATCTGCCTGTTCTGCTCCCTGCTCTCTGTGGTGAATCCTCTCACCCCCCCACCTCTGGCCTGTACCCCAGTGCTTGTGTGCATAAATAAATAAATCTTTTAAAAATAAATAAATAAAATAAATCTTAAAAAAAAAGAAAAGATAGCTGCACCCCCCCATAGTACTATTATTTATAATATCCAATACGTGGAAACAATATGTCCATGATTGAATGGATAGATGGATAAAGAATGAATAGATGGATATATATAGATATATAAATATAATGGAATATTATTCAGTCATAAATAAAAAAATAATCTGATGGGGGTCACCTACCTATGCCGTGAGGTAAAAGCCTGTCATAGGGGAACTGCCCTGAAAAATCAGAGGTTCCACAGGTGGCTCAGTTTTTATTGTGTCTACAAGAGAAGACCAATATTAGGTGAACCTGGTGTGGTAACCGTTTCATAATATATGTAAATCAAATCACCATATTATACTTCTTAAACTTATGTAGTGATGTATGTCAATTATTTCTCAATAAAATGAAAAACTATAGGGTCTATAGACTTGTATTTAAATGACAATGAGAAGTGAAAATAATAGAGCACAAGATTGTGGACTCCACAGACAAGTGGTAAAAGATAGTTTAGAATAATGATTTTAAACTACCATTATTACCTTAAAATTATTAATTATTGCTATATTCTTTCCATTAAAGAATATTTATTGCTCAAATACATTTTCTGAACAAGAATTGGGGACTATTCATAA
>JAGFMF010012125.1:1681669-1694169 GCA_019455555.1 Galemys pyrenaicus | reverse complement strand
CCCGACCAGCGGGGCACACAACGCGGGGAGCGGCGAACCTCCTGAGAAAATGAAAGCAAACAAGGGACACAAGAAAGGAAGCAAGACAGGAGTCTGATCAAGCTTCAAATTTATTCAGTATTTCGTCAGGATCTATAATCTTGCAGAGAGAGAGGGGAGGGGCAGGGGCGATTAGGTAGCCTATAAGCAATAGCCAGGTATATCCTTGTCATCCAATCGCTAGCGGCCGCTATGGCGCGCGCGCCAACTTGGCGAGCTGGCTAACCGTTGTAAGCCTGTCCATATTTGGCAGCCTGGCTGACTGTTAATGGCTTCCGGCAAAGTATTTTATATATTAACAGGTATCAAAGCTTTACATGGAAACATTGAGTTCTAAGATATAACTTTGGGCAGTCACAAGTGTTAGAAAGAAATCAGGTGAAAAAAAGTGAATTTGATGTGATAACCCACCCCTTCCCAGCACTTCCCTAAAATGCGAACCTGGCATTTTCCTGAATTCCTCCCTCTTCTTCAGACTCTACAACCTATCACTTAGATTGAGTCTTTGTGTGTGTGTGTGTGTGTGTGTTTTCCTGGAAGTTTTTGCCCTAATGCAAACCTTTGACTTTTCTATAACCAAACCCATTTCCCTTCTACCCCCTAATCTCTGATCCCCTATATTATTCTATATAGCATTTATTTAGGATATTATATAATTTCATTTAGAAAAGTTCTTTATCGTTCCCTGCCCAGGGCACACTGTGGCTGTCTTTAGCACATTGCGTTGTGATTGTTCCTTTGAGCACATTAAAATGTGTGTGTGTGTGTGTGTGTGTGAAAATCCGAGGTCCCAAACCAAAAGTGAAGTATAATGAACCAAAACAAGCAAAGCTATTCATGTAAGGGATGTCCGGGGTAGACACTGCGCGTGGGCCGGGGCCCCTCCCTCTTGTGCTGGGGGGAAGCAGGTCTAAAGCTAGCTATGGCGACAGCAGGGCAAAGGAAGTTTCTGGCATCCCCTCTTACCAGGAAATATCGCTATGCTGGTCGCGAAACTGGAACCTTTGCATTTTTTAATATAAAAACAAATCTTTTCGGGCGTATGGATTTATCCACAAAATGGAAGTTCTTTCCTCGAATTGAATAAAGGCACCGCTGGGATTCGAACCCAGGATCTCCTGTTTACTAGACAGGCGCTTTAACCAACTAAGCCACGGCGCCAAACACACTAAAGCTGCTTCCGGGGCTGCCCTACAGTGATATACCTCTCATACTACTAGTACGTCGACGTTTCCGGACCTTCCTAAATCTAATTTTGTCAAATAACTCTATTTGACGTCAAATATCCAACCACGGAATTTTCCCCACATTGTTGAACGAAATAAATATTTAAATCCTAACCAGAAGTAGAAGATTAAGGTTCTCCAACCAGGTTCAATATTCCTCATTTCTAGGCAACCGATTGGATCATGCTCTGAGTATGGACGTGAGGTATGTAGCCAATGCTTCAGAGGAGAAAAAGTTTCCGTAGTCGGCAGGATTCGAACCTGCGCGGGGAGACCCCAATGGATTTCTAGTCCATCGCCTTAACCACTCGGCCACGACTACACCACGCTCCTCAACGCTTTCTTTTTTAGCCTTTCCTACTTTCCTTGGTCTGCGTACACCACCCCTTTCAGAATTCTTCGTGGTTTCAAGACAGAGTACAGGATTAGAACCGCCCAGCCCCAGGCCCCTCCCCCTTTCTGGGATAGTTGTGCGAGACGTTTTTCCTATTGATCTCCAACAGCGTGTTCCAATGAAGATGGCGCGGGAGCCGCCGGAGAAGTTTAATTTCAGGTCAAGGGGTGCATTAGCTGTTAAGGTTTTCGAGAATCAGTGATTCGGGCATGCAATCAGAAGTCAATCGGTTTGAAAAGAACTTCCTGAAGCAGAATGTACAGTAGAACAAAAAGTAAAAACAGCCTCTTGGCCCGTACGGGGATCGAACCCGCGACCTTGGCGTTATTAGCACCACGCTCTAACCAACTGAGCTAACCGGCCAGCCGCTAAACGAGTTTTTCTTGTCTTTACATATATGTCACTTAAGCACAAGTAGGCTTACACAGTAAGATTTTGTTTTGTGGCACCAACTATCCAGTGGCCCACCACATATTAACTGGAAGTGACCCTTAAAGATCAGAAACGAATGCGTTTTGATCAACTCCAAGAAGTGCAACTAGGCTCTACCTCTGCCTCTAGAAAGCAGTTTCTGGAAAGGAAATTGAAGAACATCAGTCAAAAGTATAAGCATCCCCAAGGAATTGCACCCACCTACTTCTGTTGGCGCATTCAAGGATCTGCTTTCGGTGTAGCCCCTGGGAAACCCAGAGCACTGAACCCACTTGTTTGGGATTCCAGTGAACACCAACTCCAGCTTCCTCCAGAGCCTATAATGGGTACATTCTGATTTCCCAACAACTCTATGCTTATACACTTGACTTCTTGTGGACTGAGACCATCATAATAATGTTATCTTTCCTAGCCCTCCCACCCCAATTTACTCCTTTTAGGGTCTCACATTGGTATCATTTCCTCTTCTGGGCCAGCTCTGCTCTAAATCAGTTTTGGTACTGGCATCAAACAAGGGCTAAAATGACCTGTCACTGACAGCCACATGGTTAGGAGGCCTGGGACCCTAAAGATGAGCAACATCACCAGAACTTTATTGCAGCAAGGATTCTCTCACAAACACCCCCACAAGGGGTAAGTCTTTCATTCTTTCTGCCCCTGCCACAAAGGCAGAACCCAGGTGCTCAGGGCTACCTGTCAATGCCAACCAGAGACAAAAATATCAACAGACCCATGATTTGCCTGTTCCCACAATTTCCCAAGGGAGGTTGGCACTATAATACTAAGGAGCAGCAGTTTGGGAATTTAGGGAACTGGGTCTTGGCTCAGTCACAGAGAAGGTAAAGGCCATGACAAAGGGGCCCAGGCCTCAGAGTTTCCAGCAGGACGGGAAGAACTTTCAGCCATTGTTGTAGCGCAGTTAGTAGGATGAATCAAAGGCACCCAGGGAGTGGGACTGTTTGGGCTCCTGGATAGAGAGGCAAGACAGTCGGATCCTGGGATTCACACGTGTCAGGAAAGGGAGCTCCCCACACTGGAATCGCTGTAGCCGAGGAGGTTCTGAAATGGGAAGAGAAACAAATCCTAGACATGTGCTTTTTAGTTCCCATCAACCATTGCCCTCCTCAACTCCAGAAATCCTCTATCAATCTCTCAACCTTCTTCTGCTTGGGATCTACCTATCTATACCCTACCCTGCCAATCCTTACCAAGAGGCATGATGTTGGAGGGCTTCTTCTCAAGCTCAAAAGAAAGCACAATAGGGCGGAGCACAGAGGAGCTAGTACAAAGTGTCTGGAGCAAGAAAGTCAAGGATTCATCCATCTTGGCTGTGGACTAGTAAGGAAAATTCAGGATTAATCAGAATTTAAATTCCAAATCCTCACTTAAAACTTCAGGAATCTGAGGCCCCCCCCCCCCCTCAACACACACCTCCCAGGCATGTCTCACCTTGAGTTGGGCTCCAGGCCCCGTAAATTGCAAAGCCACTCTCCCAGGTCCTCGGACAAACTCTAGCAGGGTGGTCCACTCACTGGGACACAGACCAAGTGCTGCTGCCACATGATGATTCCTACAAGTCACTGCAGCTTCGGCAGTCCCATCCTCCACCAGGAGTCTGGGGAAGAAACAAACCCAAGTGGCCAGTCACCTGGCTCCGATATGCCTCCCTTCCCACCATATCTGGCCTTTAACACATTTCACCTTATCATTCATCCAAAAATATTTGTTTTTTTAAAGATTTATTTATTTTTGCATACAAGAGGTGGGATACAAGCCAGAGTCGCAAGAGGTAAGAGGATTCACCAAAGACAGACTGGGGAGCAGGACAGGCAGATCAACCAGAATACACTGCTGAGGGGAGCAGCAGGCGAGGCAGGAGAGGTCTGCTGCGCTATGTGGGTCTCCTCCCTAGCCAGGGATCTAACTCGCGCTGCTGTGACATGGATGCTTCACAGTGCAGTGCTCAACCCTCTGTGGCACCAGGGAGGCCCCCCCCAAAAATTTATTAAGCAATTCGCACAAGCCAGAAATTATGTTAGTTCAGGATAACGAACAAAGATGTGTAACAGGAAAATAAATAGTGCAATGGGAGTTTGCCTTGTGCTCTTACCTGATGCTGGCCTGGCTTACAGATGTCTGAGTGGAGCAAGTAGGGCTTGGACGAGTACACCTTCCCTGGGATGAGGAAAGTGGTTAGAAAAAATCCTCCTGGTCCCATCACATCCCTTTGGCATCCTGCACCCAGCTCAGGTGTCCCCTCTCATACCTGGGTGCAGAGGCTGGTACAATGAGCACACACCCAGAGGAGCTGAAGGCTAAAGACAGAAACAATATGGCAAGATGCAGTGGCCTGGAATGGGGCTCGGTCACCCTGTAGAAGTTCAGCCAGGTAGATGTGGGGCAGGGGAGCACTAGAGAGAGAGAAGTAGGTCAAGAAACAGCCAGTAGGGTTCTGAAAGCACTTAGCAATCTGTCTGGAAGGACTCAGCAACCACAGGGATGGAGACAGTAGAAGGTTTCATGCTCTCCAAGAAGCCCTGTGACCCACATTTTGATTCCTGATCTCCGACTGTCATCAGTTACTCCTCAGGCTTGAACAACAAAGATACTGGCCAAGAAAGGTACATTAGACTGAAAAAGAACACAGAATACTAAATCCTTTTGGGTAAAATGATAGGTATGGGGAACTAGGCATTTTTTATTTGGAGCAGAGGGAAATCCTTCTGACTCAATACATTCTAGTGGAATTGGAGAAGACTGTAGTTATAGCAAAAACTCCAGAGCCAGGAACAAGGACGGGATACAGATGCAAGGCTGTGACGTTTAAGGCTCAGGGTCTGGGACACTGACCTGATTGTGGTCTCTGGGGGAAAACTCAGGACTTGCACATAAGAGGATGACCGGAAACAATAATAAACATTGTGGGACCTGGAAGTAGAGGAGGAAAGTAGAATTAAGTCGTTTGAGGTAGGAGTTATATCTCAGGCCTGGTGACTTCTCCTTAGGGATGGACCCTGGTGCTGGGTCTACCAAAGCGGAGGGGAGAGTGAGGGAAGAATTAGTCTGGAACATTTCATGAAGGTAGAATGCATGAATGTCAGACTAACCTATCAAATGCAATATCAAAAAGAAGCTGCCACTGCAGCACAATTAAGTGGAAATGAGCATTTAAGAAAACCACGTCAGTAGGGAGGTGAGCTACTTCACCTGGAAACCCTTTTCTCTAGTTGGCTGAAGTAGACTCGGGCTCCTGGAAGGAGTCCGAGTAAGGAAGACAAGTGTGGATCTTCAACATATATGTCCAGGTAAGGGGGGGAACTACATTCAGTAGTTTCCAGAGCAACAGTGAACTTCATACACCTTCTGATGGTCCCAGTGCTCCCTAAAGTAGAAGGGGAGCAGTCAGTCTAGATATCTGTCTAGACCACAAAGCCCCATCACTCTACTTCATACCTCCCCCTGAGAGGAAGTGACATTACCAGACTGCATCCAGAGAGAGCCTGAAAGTGGCGCACACAGTGTCCGTGACAAAACCTCAGCTGACAAAGACACCAAAGAATCAGTGACACTGGAGGGTCATAAAAAGAAAGGGAAAAAAAAGAAAAAATGAGATTGGAGGTACAGAAAGCAGAGAATGGAGAGACAGAAAAAGGAGTTAACGTAGCTGCTAGAACATCATCTATAAAGTCATAAAAAAAAAAATTTGTGTGCTGCCAAATTGTACACTGAAGTAACAGTGCTTACTACAGGCAAAACAGATTGTGGCAGATCACTCACAACCTAAACAACTTAGTAACCACAAGTATATCAGCAGAATAAAATCTCCACTTGCATGTATACCTAAAATCTCAGTCAGCCCAGTCCATTTGTGTTGGAGACCCCTAGGCCATAAAGTGCTGAGACAAGGAGAATGTCAGGGTTGTGACTGCAGACTGGTCAACATAGCTGGAAGACTGGCCCGTGTCCAGACCACAATGTCCTTTCTTGTGTCAGCAAAGCTAAGCCTGAGAAACAGGCAAAATCAGACTGATAATGCATGTGCCTGACAAGGCTAAAAACTAAGAGAATGATTGTCTAGTAACTAACAAGGATGGAGGGAGACAGTCTGTCTCAGTAAAAATGAGTTGTGGGGGGCCTCCCTGGTGGTCCAGTGGGTTAAGCAATGCACTATGGAGCATAACGGCAGACACTGCAGCATGAGTTTGATTCCTACCTCCGGCCAGAGAGGGGACCCACAAGGCGCGGCAGACCTTTCCCGCCTCGCCCATTGCTCCCCTCAGCAGTGTATTTCAGTGGATCTGCCTGTTCTGCTCCCCACTCTATCGCTGGTGGATCGCTCACCCCCCACATCTCTGGCCTATACCCCAGTTCTTGTATGCATAAATAAATCTTTAAAAAAAAATGAGTTGTGTCTGGCACTTGGGACGCTTGGGAGGCCTTGCATCCCCTGGGTCCCACTTCTCTTAAACTCTGTTTTGTGTCTGCCATTTCTTTATTTCCAAGTTCTTTTGGTTCCCTTTCCTCAACCCTGTTCACAAGAGCTGGTCTCTGGCACATTTGCAGTTTTATATGCTGGGACTTATGTCCTCTCCTTCATATCATAGGTTCTTGAAACATTCACTTCATAAAAATCACACATAAAATTCAGTGAGGCTTGAAAAAAAACAGAAACAAAACACAACACACAAAAACACAAGGACAAATCAGAAACACCTGTGTGTGGCGGGGGGAATGGGATGAGGGCAGAAAGAGCACAAGGGACTGAGGTGATGGTGCACGGGTGAAATGTGGTAGGAAATAGGGACCACAGTTGATGTCAAATGTATATAACTAAAGGGAAAAAAATTTCAGTAAGGCTTTTTGTTTTTTGTTTTTGTACAGAGGGAAGAATCTCTGCAGTTTCTTCATCTGCACACAGCTACCCCAAAAAGTTTTCATGAGGAAAGTAGAGTCATTCTTGAAGACACAACCAGCCACCTCTTGAACTAAAGGTCAGTCCTTTGCCATATATTTTGTTTTTGTCCTTACATTTGTTCTTTTCCTGTATTCTTTTATTGTCGTAGCCTTTCCATAATGGTAAGAACGCTTGCTAATGATCATTTCAAAGTTGTATATAATATGCTGGGGGAAACCACAACTTCTACCTTACACTGGCACCATTCTTCCCTCTAGAAGCTGAGTCACATTACAGAAACACAATACAACCACAGCAGAGGGTAAGGGCAGCCTAGTCTCCTGGACATTTACTTGCCACTGAGCAGGTCAGTCAGTGAGGATTCAGGCAATGCCTTGTTGACACCAGGTACATGTTGGATGTCCTGGGAGCTCTCAAGTTCCAGGGTCCACTCATTCTGGATAGTGAGGCAAGATGCACAGCCAGCCAAGTCCAGAGGGTGCTGCGATATGCAAGATGAACTGCCCTCCTCAAACAACCGTGGTGTCTGCAAGGAATGGGAATATGACTGTCTCTGAGTATGTCCTGTTCAGAGGGGAGATTCATGACATACTATATGACTCAATTAGTTTTCTTTCTGGATCAGGAAGTGATCCAGATACAGGTAGGCCTTCTGTTTGATCTAAATTTACCCTGCTTCTAGGAGATCTAGAATGACTGGTTACTGGTACTCCCTCTCTAGACCCCAAGCCTAAAAGTTTTCTGAGAAGGGTATGAGAAGGGGCACTCACAGGAGGGCCAGGAGCCACAAGCCGGTATACATGCCCTGGATGCAAGAACTCAAACCAGCGGACGGAGGAGCCAAGGAAGAGGAAAAGAACCTGCAAGGGAAGGAACACAGTGTGCTCGAGTCCCAGAAAGGAGCCGGGACAGGAAGTCAAGTCCTAGGTCCCTACAGTCCCAGTTTACCTTTTGATCCTTGTTATTGTCTCCCTTGGGCTCAGGTGGGCCCCATCCAGTACCTTCCTTCCTCTGGGTGCCCCCAAGCCAGCTCCCAGATACATGGAAACTGAGAGTGGGTTTGGGCACTTCTGGACTGGATCCTGGGGTTACACAAATGTTCCTCTTCATCAGAGCCTCTTTGTGGGAGAGCAAGAATAGACGACTCTGTCCCAGGTGGGAATCCTGGAGGGTGGGCTCTGCCTGAGGAGGCACTGAGGAGGTAGCTGAGTGAAGTCTGGGCACAGGCAGGACCAAGGCATCAGCCAGAAAGAACTGGACGTAGACTCTGTTGGGTGGCACAATGTAGGCATGAGGACACTGGCTGCTGTGGGCTGCAGTATTCCATTATCTGCACTAGGCCTTTCCTTTGCCCCTCAGAGCCACTACCCCAAGTCAACCTGGCCTTCTGCTCCTGGATGAAGCCTGTCATGCTCAGCTCCTTCCAGGAAGGGAAGTTGCTTCTCACATTCCTCTCTATGATCAACTGGAACTTCTCTACCCGCACCAGGCAGCCTAAAGGAAGAAAGGTTTCTATTTTGGCAAGAGGTGAAATGCACAATGAAGCAGGCTAACCTACCCAACCCAGGCCAGAGATGCTCCTCTAACACAAATCTGACCCTAACACACACCTGACCCCACCTTGGAGGGATGCCTCCAAGAAAGATATCATTCTGTATAGATGTACAGCCCTGCCCGTCCTCCTAGGCTGAAAGGCCTTGATTCCTTCTCACAAATCCCAAAAATGCCTGTTCCCAGACCTAAGGAACTTTCCCCCCAGGGTTTCCCTAAGTCCAGATAACACCATTATTCTTCTGAACTAATAATGAAGGAAATGGAAGTTTGACAACTGGTGTGCTTATTAGGAGCTATGGTGAGAGAAATGAGTTTTAGAAATTACAGTTCTGGATAGGGAATCTCTCGTTCCTTTTCTCTACTTGCCAATACCAGTCTCCCAAACATCTCCCAAAACTATGCCATTTCAGCATCTAGAAAAATCCAGCAGGTGCTTCCTCTCCCCCCCCACCCCATTTCTGAGAACTTCTACCCTATCACAATCTTTCCTCCACCGCTAAACTGCAAACCTATGAACCGGGGATCACTGAGAGGTTGTGAGGGCTTGGCCAGGAGCAGGCAGGGGAGGGAACCACTTTGATCTCGAAGTTGCAGACAACCTTTATGAGATGAAGGCACTAGAACCCCAAGTAAAACCTGCAGGGAGATGAAGGCAGAGGTGTCAAGTAGTTATTAAACAGATATTAAAAATATACCAGGCACTGTGTTAAGTAGTAGACACAAAGTAAATAAAAAAAAGATATGGTCAATGACTTTAAAGACTTGTATATATTCAACTAGGAAGATAGATGTGAAAAAACACAGATGTCTACATATTTAGTAGTGGGGGAGAAAATATGCAAACAGAGGTTAGAGGCAGGAGACCATGCAGGACCTCACAGAATATAAGGTATTTGTACTTCATGTGCACTGGGAGAAACAAGAAAAGAATTTAAAGCTAAAATTTTGGGATCTAAGTTATATTTTACCCCACTTTTTTTTTTTTTATTAAAGATGTATTTATTTATGTATACAAGAACTGGGGTATGCATACAAGAACAAGAGGTACGGGGGGGTGGGGGTTGGTGAGAGGATTCACCAGAGACAGTATTTTATTCCACTCTTCCTAGTTACTGCAGGAAGAATTAACCAGACAGGTCAAGAAGAGATGGTGCAATCTAATTAGGTTAGTATAGTCAAAATGACAAATGATTATGGTTGTGACAGTGAGGGTGGCAATAAGAGGAAGTCTCTTGAGCCACGCTGGAGCCCCCTTACCCACGCTGGCTGGAAGGCACAGGGCAGCAGACGGAGCCAGGACCAGGACAGACGCTGATTTAGCTGGCAACTAGTCAGGTGATAAGCCTCTGGGAGAGGCAGAAGGGTCTTAGGGTCAAACGTGTCCCAGGCCCTGCACTGCCCTTCTTCTTTCACGGTGGCCAGAGTGGGGAAAGAACAGGGTATCTGCAGTGGAGCATACTGTCAAGGAGAGAAATGAGATTGTGTGTCCCAGGCATCCCCTAGTGCATTAGCTCTGTCATCCACCTTTCCCCCACATCCTCCTACCTTCTGGAGTGGACAGTGATGTGGCTCTTCAAGGATTTCATCGTGTGCACGCCGACTGGGACTGCTGGGGAGAGCTAGACCATCTAGGATAGGAGCCAGGAGCTGCAGGGCCAGACTGGGGTTTCCAGGAGAGGAATGTGCCAGGAATTGCCGATGTCTTAGCACATGAGGACACAGCCTTGGCCAGGGAAAGAAAACAAGTCACTTTCCCCAAAGACCCTATCTCTGCCAGGATCCTGCTTCCCTTACAGAGGAGTTCTACTTCTTACTCCCACCAACTCCCAGGCCAGACCTTCAGTCTCCTCACTTGCAAGCTAGCTCCTCCAGGGCCCTGGTGGCCCACAGGTAGAGTGGAAGTCCTAACTGACGTTCCCAAGACAGCTGCTTATACAGGGAGGCCCCATGGACTTGGTGGGAAGACTGAGTCTCCGGCTTCTGATGTGAGAAATCCTGAAGCAGCACAGCACCACGGAAGCACGGGGCTAGCACTGGCCTTGTTGTCCCTCCACCCAGTGATTGGAGGAGGTGAACATCCTGGAGCTGGGGGAAAACAGGAGAAGTGAAAAAGCAGAGGTGAAGCACCTGAATCAATGACTCCAGGCAATGTTGACTGCAGCTCTCCACTGCCTGGGCCCCATGAAAACACAATTTCTCCATTATTTCCTTTTGGTTTCCATGGCTCACTTTCTGGCACAACCCACTCTCCCTGAGGTAACCATTATCTCCCATGAGTTCCACTCAGTTTTTCTGTGAGCCAGAAGGTTCCTGGCTAGAGTGCCTAAATACTCATCAGGCTGCTGTGATCATCCCAGCCCAAACCTGTGTTTCAGCCCCAGGACCGCCTCCTCTAGTCAGAAGGCCTTCTGTGAAGGAGACATTCAAGCTTCACCCATCCTCCCAGTGCTACAGACCCTACTCTTTCCTGACTGGAACTACTACCCAGGCCATTCTTAACAAAAGTAAGCAAACACCAACCTCAACACACTTATTTTATAGCTTTGCTACTGAGGTGCCCACCCTGTTTTTATTTCTAAAGACCATTCCATGAGTGTAAAAGAAGCTGCTAAGGGGGACTCTTTCTGTCACCAGCTCTGACCTCTCACATACCTCGAGACGGACTCCTGGTCGCACCACCCGTCTGAGGTCTTGGAATTGCTGGTAGGCCAGACAGAGCCCCAGCTGACTGTCCAGCTCATAGAAGCCAGCAGGCTCATTCAGCACACCAGTAACCATCCCCTGCAGAAGCCAAATATCCAGGTGATTTCCTATTTTCTTTCTCTGAAAACTCACATTTCCTGCCCACTGAGCTTTAGGATCACTTCCTTATACTCACCGTATATGACAGGAGTATGGAATCCCGGGCAAGGCCTTTTTGTTCCTTCCTGTCTTGGGAGTTGTCTGGCGTAGGAAGTGGCTTGGAATTAGCCTCCAAGAGAGGTCTATCCAGCTCCAGGTCCAGCTCGTACACACACTCTGGTTCCAGCGGCAACAGACGAGAGATGGAACTAGTCATCCAAACGTGGCGACGGTGACCATAGATCTTGGATACTCGCAGTGCTGTCAGCACATAGGTTCTACCAGGTCTAAGGGCTCGGTGCCACACCAGCTGGGCAGGGACCTGGCTTGTGCAGAAGCAGGCAACATGATACTTGAGATGCTTTTCACGATGTTGCCTCTCTGCCAGAATCCCCTTCCATACTACAGTTGTCTCAGTGAGTGGGATGTGGTAACACACATGTAAGAGGTATGAACCTACACCTCTGAATCATATACAATGTTGTAAACCAATTAAGTTTTAAAAATACAAAAATAGATATGTAACAGATTATTTATATATGAACAAAATAAATGAATCAATTAAGTAAAACAAAAATTAAAATGTTTAGACAAAAGACCAAACTAGGGCCCTCCCCTGGTGGCACAGTGGGTTAAGCAACGCACTATGAAGCAAAATGCAGCCACTGCAGCACGAGTTCAATCCCTGCCACCGGCCAGGGAGGTGACCCACATGGTGCGGCAAGACCTCTCCTGCCTCGCCCACTGCTCCCCTCAGTATTTCAGTAGAGCTGCCTGTTCTGCTCCCCACTCTGTCTCTGATGGATCCTCTCACCGCCGGCACTTCTGGCCTGTACCCCAGTTCTTGTATGAATAAAAAAAAAAAGACCAACTAGTAGCTCCTAAGTGGGAGGGGAAGAGAGGGTGAGTATGTTAGGTCAAATGTATGGTGAAGGATAGAACTGGACATTAAAAAAAAAGAACTGGGGGCCTCCCCTGGTGGCGCAGTGGGTTAAGCAATGCACTACGAAGCAAATCGCAGCCACTGCAGCATGAGTTCGATCCCTGCTGCCGGCCAGGGAGGGGACCCACATGGTGCGGCAGACCTCTCCTGCTGTGC
>JAGFMF010012125.1:1640315-1659938 GCA_019455555.1 Galemys pyrenaicus | reverse complement strand
TCCCCGCCCTGGCCGGCAGCAGGGATCGAACTCATGCTGCAGTGACTGCGGTTTGTTTCACAGTGCGCTGCCCAACCCACTGCGCCACCAGGGAGGCCCAGTAGTTAGTTTTTAATCTCCCAACTTATGTCTCTATATAGTTTTCAAGGTAGGACAGGGCTTGGGGCCTCCTTGGTAGTGCAATTGGATAAGTGACGCACCGTGAAGCAAACCGCAGCCACTGTAGCACCAGTTCGATCCCTGCTGCCAGCCAGGGAGGTGACCCACATGGTGCGGCAGACCTCTCCTGCCTCACCTGCTGCTCCCCTCATTATTTCAGTAGAGTTGCCTGTTCTGTTCCCCACTCTGTCTCTGGTGGATCCTCTCACCCCCCACACCTCTGGCCTGTACCCGAGTTCTTGAATGCATAAATAAATAAATCTTTTTTAAAAAAATGGTAGGACAGGGCTTTTAGCTAATAGACCATTCTCAGATGATCTTGCTTCTGTGTCCTGGGGCTACCTCAGCATGGCAAGTGTGCAGCTTGCTAAGTCAAGGCAGTCAGTGTTTATTCAGTACTTGCTATGTTTGAGGTTCTTATCTACTAGCTTATTTATTGAGTGCCAATTGGGTGCTAAATACTTTGCTAGGTTCTGTGGTGAAACCAAGGTAAAGATCAAGTCCTGTTTGTTGACTAGATGATCCAGTCACATGGTTCAGAATTTAAAAGGTGTAAAGGGTTATTCTTCAAAAATTTTTCTTCTCCTGACCTTCCTCCACCCAATTTCTTCCCTAGAGATAATCAATATTAATACATTACTTTTGTAACTGTCAGAGGTATCCCCTACATAAATAAACAGATCCATGTATTTGCTCCTTTTTTTAAAAACAAATAGTATATATGTACTCTTTTTTTTTTTAAATAACTACTTTATGGAAATGTGTTTCGTGTATCAAAGTTTACGCTTCTAAAGCACACAAATCAGTATCTTCATAAAGTTGTGCACCAATTACCATTAATTCCAGGATATTTTTATCACCTTAGTATTTATTAGCAGTCCTCTTCTATGCCCCTTCCCTCTGCCTCTGGCAATCTACTCAGGCAATCTTTATAGATTTGCCTGTTCTAGATGTCTCATATAAATAGAATCATACAATAAGTCTTTTGTGACCGCCTGCTTTCACTTCGCTTAACATATTTGAGGTTCACCCATGTTGTATATATAAGTTACTTCATTCTTTTTTTATGGCTGAACAATCTACTCTACAGATTATATCACATTTTAAAAATCCGTTCATCGATTGAAAGATATAAACATTTGTGTATACATTTTTTCATGTACACATGTTCTCATTTTTCTTGGGGATATAGCTAGGAGTAGAATTGTTAGGTTACATGATAGCTATGTTAAACTTTTTAAAAAACTGCCATAGTGTTTTCCAAAGCAACTGCACCATTTTACATGCTGTTTCCCATTCCCAGCAACATAATGAGGGTTTCAATTTCTCCACATCTTTTGTCAACACTTGTTATCTGATTGGAGCCATTGTAGTGGATGTGAAGTAGTATCTCATTATGGCTTTGCTTTGCCTTCCCCTAATGACTGTGCTTGTTGGCCATTTGTGTAGCTATCCTGGAGAAGTGTCTGAGTTCTTTGCCCACTTTATTTTTTTTTTTAAAGATTTATTTATTTATGCATATAAGCACTGGGGTACAGGCCAGAGGTGTGGGGGTGGTGAGAGAATTCACCAGACAGAGCAGGATGCAGAACAGGCAGATCGACAGAAACACACTGCTGAGGGCAGCAGCAGGCGAGGCAGGAGAGGTCTGCTACACCATGTGGGTTCCCTCCCTGGCCGGAGGCAGGGATCGAACTCCTGCTGCAGTGGCTGCGGTTTGCTTCACGGTGTGTTGCTTAACCCACTGCGCCACCAGGGTGGGCCCCTTTACCCACTTTAAAATTGGGTTGTCTTTTTTGGTGGAGTTGTAAGAGTTCTTTTTTATTTGAAAGAGCAGGTTCATCAGGGAAAGGGACAGAAAATAAAGGACTTGCATAGACACATGTGGGCAGGAAGAGCTGCCCAGAAAGGGACAGGTCTGCTGAGAGAGGCTGCATGGTTGCAGGCGGGCAGCCTTGAGGAGAGCTGCCTCCACTGAGGGAGGCCAGTGAAGAGAAGCCCCAGCACAGTGCTGGTCACGGGCAGGCAGGAGGCTGCTGCCCTGCAGAGGAGAGAGATAGTGAGGAGAAGCCCCTGTATAGTCACAGCTCGGCAGAAGGACAGCTACCAGAGAGTTCTTTAAATAGTTGACTGTGCAAATAATTGCATTTCCAATGATTTGCAAATATTTAGTTCCAGTCTGTGGTTTTCCTTTTTACTTTTTCTCATAGCACAGGCACAGGCAATTTTAATCAAGTCTAGTATATCTATTTTGTTGTTGCTTGCGGTAGGGTGTCCTGTCTAGGAAACCATGCGTAATCCAAAGTCACAAAGTTTTACTAGAATGTTTTCTTTCTTTAAAGATTTATTTATATATGCATACAAAAGCTGGGGTACAAGCCAAAGGTGTGGTAGGTAAGAGGATTCACCAGAGACAGAGTGGGAAACAGAACAGGCAGATTGACTGAAATATACTGCTGAGGGGAGCAGCGGGTGAGGCAGGAGAGGTCTGCTACGCTATGTGGGTCAGCTCCTTGGGGGCTGCGATAGCTGTGGGTGGCTTCATAGCGCTGCAGCTTAACCCATTGCCCACCAGGGAGGCCCCTAGAATGTTTTCTTATACTTCTATAACTTTTAACTTTTACATTTAAGTCTCTGATACTTTTTGAATTCATTTTTTTATATGGTGTGAAGTTGGAGTCCAACTTTATTTTTTCCCATGTGGATATCCAGTTGTCCTAATCCCACTTTTTGAAGACAATTCTTGCCCCCATTGGACTTGGGACACCTGTCAAAAATCAAGTGGCCACAGATGTACAGGTTCATTTATGAAATCACAGTTCTATTCCATTGGTCTTTATGTCTACCCTTAACTTAGTAACACTGCCTTGATTTCTGTGGCTTTGTTGGAGATTTTAAAGGCAGAAATTAAGCGTTTTCCAGTTTTGTTCTTTTCTAAGATTTATTTATTTATGCATATAGGAACTGGGGTAGAGGCCAGAGGTGCAGGGGTGAGAGGATTAACCAGAAAGAGTGGGGAACAGAGTAGGCAGATCGACTGAAATACACTGCTGAGGGGAGCAGCAGGCGAGACAGGAGAAGTCTGCTGTGCCATTTGGGTTAACTCCCAGCCTGGGGATTGAACTCGCGCTGCAGTGGCTGCGGATAGCTTCATAGTGCTGGCCTTAACCCCTTGTGCCTCACAAAAAGAAACCCAGGGAGACCCAGACAGTCACTTTTACTACAGACATTTTCCTCATCTGGGCTGAGATGAGGTAAAACAGGAAGAATAGGATTCCCAAATGCAGTCCTCAGTTATGAACTCTCCAGAAGAATGTGCATGCTGCAGAGCTGGCTGGGCTATAGTACGCTGCCTTCTGCTTGGTCCTCCAAGTCCTTAGTAACAGAGCATCTCAGGAGCACCATTCTAGTTGCATGTGCATTAGTAATTTTCTTTTCCCTTTGTCCAGTTCTGCCAAGATTGCAACTCTGCTTTGAAAATCTTGTTCTGAAGGGTTTGCTCCCATCTTCCTATTTTCTGTTTCAACTTATGTTTATTGGCACTTTGTCAGCACTTTCCAATCACCTGGGATGTAAGAGCACCCAGGACTACTTCCCAGTCAAATCACACTCTAAAGGCCATATAAATCTTAGGATCAGAAATCTGATCAATTTCTGCAAAAAAGATGGCTGAGGTTTTGCTAGGGACTGTGCTGACTGCAGTGCTGCCACTGGAACCTTATTAAGTCTCAGTCTGTGAACAGAGGCTCTCTTTCCATTTATTTAGGTCTACTAAGATGTCTTATAGTTCTCACTTTTCACTTTAAAGTTTATCTCTAAATTTTTTTTTTAAAGAGTGTTTATGCATACAAGAACTGGGGAACAGACCAGAAGTGTGGGGGATGTGAGAGGATTCACCAGACAGAGTGAGGAGCAGAACAGGCAGATCGACTGAAACACACTGCTGAGGGGAGCGGTGGGCAAGGCAGGAGAGGTCTGCTGTGCCATGTGGCTCACTCCCCAGCCAACAGCAGGAATCGAACTCCTGCTGCAGTGACTGCGGTTTGCCTCACAGTGCGTTACCTAACCCATTGCACCATCAGAGAGGCCCTAGTTCTAAACTTTTTATTTTTTTTTTATGCTATTTAGGGGTACAAAAGAAGTCATCTCATACTCCTCTGGGTACTTCTTAGACTAGACAAGTAATCAAAACAGCATCACTCAGATTGGCAAAGCAAAAACAATCAAATCAGTAACATATGGGACCTCCCTGGTGGCGCAGCAGGTTGAGCTCCACACTGTGAAGCATCAGCAGCACTGCAGCATGAGTTCAGTCCCCGGCCAGGGAGGGTACCCACATGGTGCAGCAGACCTCTCCTGCCTCACCCGCTGCTCCCCTTAGCAGTGTATTTCAGTCAACCTGCCTGCTCTGCTCCCCACTCTGTCTCTGGTGAATCCTCTCACCCCTGCACTGCTGGCCTGTACCCCAGGTCTTGTGTGCATATGTAAATAAATCTTTAAAAAGCTCTTGTATGCATAAATAAATAAATCTTAAAAAGAAGAGAAAAGCCTGATCCTTTGTAGGGAGGCCAATCCCACATTGTTATAAATGGGTATACTTGCTTTCATACAATTTTTTCATTTAGCAAGTTCTTGGAGATCCTTCTGTGTTGATAAAATCATATTCTTTCATATGTAATTTTCTTTTGGTCGATTAAGTGTTTTATCGTATAGCTCTAACAATTCATTTCATCTACTCAGCATTTAGATTTCCTATTTTTGGTAATGTAAATGATGCTGTAATGTTTCGTTTTGTACAGAGGTGACTTTGACTTTTTTTTTTTGCATAGAACTGGGGTGCAGGCCAGAAGTGTGGGGTTGAGAATTCACCAGAGACAGAGTGGGGAGCAGAACAGGTGGATCTACTGAAATATACTAAGGGGAGCAGCGGGCAAGACATGAGAGGTCTGCACCCTGGCTCGGGATCAAGGTCAGGCCTGGACCATGACAGCAGTGGTAACACTGAGTCTTAACCCCTAGGCCACCAGGGAGCCCAGTACATAGGTGATTTTGAATAAATAGAATAAATATGAAGGAAAAATTTCTTGAAATGGACATTTGTAATTTTAATTGCTTTCCCCTAATATCACTTTCCCATTTTTAAAAAAGTTTATTTATTTTTGTGTGCAACTGGGGTGCATGCCGGAGGTGTGGGCAATGAGAGGATTCACCAGAGACAGAGTGGGGAGCAGAACAGGCAGCCTAATATTAGCTTCCCTCATCCTTACACTTCTTTGTATTCTCCTTCTGGTGGTTTCCCCAGTGTTGTGGTTCTACTTTCTTCACAGGCATGGATGTTGTAAAGGTTGGGGGTCCTGTCTACAGGATTGGGGTTGGTGGTGGAGCTGCTTCATCTGTGCAGGTAAATGAGAATAGCCTCAGATGCAGACTCCATGATATCACTGTGCTCCACACGTGGATGGGACATAGGCTTCCGGCCTCTTCAGCTGAACTGCCATATGTCCCCCCAGGTGCAGGGAGATAATACTAGTGATCTGGACTTTGGGGCAGTACAGCGGGGAGACCCGGAGATGGAACAGAAGATGAACCGTGTGATCCGGGCTTGTGTAGAGTCCCCTAAAGGAAACCCCATCTGCAGCCTCCATGACCAGGGTGCTGGTGGCAATGGTGAGAGGGGTTGGGACAAGGGACCAGGCCTACCTCGTGTTCTACCATGTTTAATTTAAGGAGAGTCGTCAAGTTGTCTGCGACCCACATACCTAACTCTGGGCCCCATACTCCACCCTCTGTACATTCTAAGCAGCTTGGGGGTGGAAGCTTATTGCCATGTGATGTTTGGTGGTATAATTTGTGTGAGGACACCCAGAATGAGGGGTTCCTTTGGAGGCTGGGGATAGCCCCTTGTTCCTCTGGTGGTGATCATAGCCAGATTGCCTGTTCTCTGCAAACCTTCTCACCAGGCAATGTCCTGAAAGAACTGAGTGACCCGGCTGGGGCCATCATTTACACCAGCCGCTTCCAGGTAGGTCGTGTTCCCTGGAGTCTGCCTATCTCCCTGCACTGACTGCTCCAGCTGTCCCCTCCAGCTTTCCCCCGCTCTTAATATGAACTTGAGACTTGCAAAAACTGACCCTCTCTTTCCCCTCCCTCATGGATGTGCAGCTCGGAGACCCAACTCTGAATGCCCTGGAAATCTGGGGGGCTGAATATCAGGAGTCAAATGCACTTCTGCTGAGGTCTCTCAACCGGGACTTCCTAAATCGTGTCAGTGCTCGGGAACGCTGCCCAGTTTCCTTCGTGGGCACCATCACTGGAGACAAGAGAGTAAGTTGACCCAGGGAGTCAGTAGCAGGTGCTGTGAGTGGGCTTGAGCTGCCTAGGTACGGCCAGAGGGAGAGCTGTTAAGGGAATGAGGTGAAAGGAAGATGGGAGGTGGTGGCAACCATTCAGGGGAACGGGATGTTGGGGGCTGTAAGACCCCCGACTATTAGGGGTGGGGACTCAGTAGAGGAAGCCAAACAAGACGGAAAGAGCGTTTCTGCTTTGCTTTCTAGAAGTATTCCCTAATAGTCTCGTTCTCTCTGGGTGGTGTATAGATAGTGCTGGTGGATGATCGGGAGTGCCCTATGGGAAGAAATGGCAAAGGCGATGCCCATTCAGGGAATTTCCCGACCCCTGTGGACCTGGAGCTGGATTGGGTGCTGGGCAAGATGCCGCGAAAGGTATGTGGGTGGGTGTAAAGGAGCTGCAGTACTCCCTTATTCAGCCCAGCATTTCAGACCTCATTTTACCCTAGTAGATTATGTTATCTGCATCCAGTGCTCCCTTAGCTGCTCACACCATGTCACCATCTGTGTTACAGGAGTTTTTCCTCCAGAGGAATCCTCCCATGCTGCAGCCTCTGGCCTTGCCCCCTGGGCTGAGCGTGCGCCAAGCTCTAGAACGGGTTCTGAGGCTACCTGCCGTGGCTAGCAAACGCTACCTCACCAACAAGGTCTTGTAACCCTGTTCTGCCTCCTTAGCCCTCTGTTCACCCTTGACCCTTGGCCTTCTGCCCCTGGGGACTGTTGTGGCCTTGGCCGGGCCCAAGGAGGAAGTCACAGGGACAGTACAGACATACCATTGGCCTGATCCCCTGCTAGCCACCCTCTGAATGGAGCTCTTGTCTGCATGGGACCAAAGTGTCCCATAAGTTTGGGACAAAGTGGACCTTCCGCCAGCTGGCCCTGCCCCTTGACTCTTGCCAATCTTGCCTGGTTCTGCAGGTGGACCGCTCCGTGGGTGGCCTGGTGGCACAGCAGCAGTGTGTGGGGCCCCTGCAGACTCCTCTGGCAGATGTGGCAGTTGTGGCACTGAGTCATCAGGAGCTCGTTGGGGCTGCCACTGCCCTAGGAGAGCAGCCAGTCAAGAGCCTACTGGACCCCAAGGTTGCTGCCCGGCTGGCTGTGGCTGAAGCTCTCACCAACCTGGTGTTTGCCCTGGTCACTGATCTCCGAGTGAGTCCCCTGCTGCTTCTGCTGTGGGGCTCTGGGCCTTGGACATATCCACATCACCGTTCACTTTCCCTCCCCTTCACCCATTGTGCTCTTGACCTCCCATCCCTCTTAACTCCAGCCCAGGCCCTCCACACCTATCTTGTCCTTTAATATTGAGTCTCTTCCACTTTTAGGATGTGAAGTGCAGTGGGAACTGGATGTGGGCAGCTAAGCTCCCAGGGGAGGGTGCGGCTATGGCTGATGCCTGTGAGGCTATGGTGGCAGTGATGGCGGCCCTGGGTGTGGCGGTGGATGGTGGCAAGGACTCCCTCAGCATGGCCGCCCGGGTTGGCTCTGAGACTGTGCAGGCTCCTGGTGAGGTCTGGGGGCCACAGGTAGAGGGACGGGACCTGTGAGGCTAGGCAGGTGCCTCACTCTTACTCCTTGCTTGGCAGGGTCACTGGTCATCTCAGCCTATGCTGTCTGTCCAGACATTACAGCCACCGTAACCCCAGACCTCAAGCGTCCCAGAGGGAGAGGTATGGATTCTGCTCCTTCCCCACAGAAATGTGTATTCAGAGCCTCATCCAGTGGGGTCTGCGGTGTGAGTTCTGGGCCCCCTCATGTTGGCACTGCACTGTGGCTATGGCCCATGTGTCTGACCACATGCTGGGAGCTTCAGTGCTTGTGCTCACGGTGGAGAGCGGTTCTTCTGAGCTGCCCTTTTCCCACACTTTTCCTGTCTCCCAGGCCACCTGCTCTACGTACCTCTATGTCCTGGACAGCACCGACTAGGAGGCACAGCCCTCGCCCAGTGCTTCTCCCAGCTTGGTGACCAACCTCCTGATCTGGACCTTCCCGAGAATTTGGTGCGTACCTTCAGCATCACGCAGGGGCTACTGAGAGGTGAGTAAAACCTGGGGGAGATGGTGCATGGGCAGGCGGTCACCAGCGGAGCATGTGGGGTGGGGCAAGAACCCATGACCTTCTCTCTGGGCCTCTGACCGCATCCACATTCTCTCACATACTCTCTACCAACTCTCCAAAGGGATGGGGATGGTGGTGCATTGAGGGTGCTGAACTTTTTCTTTCTCCTTCCTCTAGACCGCCTTCTCTGTTCAGGCCATGATGTCAGCGACGGGGGACTCATTACCTGCCTGCTAGAGATGGCCTTTGCCGGGAATTGTGGGATAAAAGTGGACGTGCCTGCTCCTGGGATCGATGGTGAGGAGCCTGTGGTCTAGACTCAGGCTTGGGCTACCTGCCCCACCCTATAGGCCCCATATCCTGTCAAAGAATGGGGTATCCCAACCCCTTTTCCCTCTACCCTTGCTGTCTTCTGCGATCGCTCATCCAGGTGGCCCTACCGTTCCTGACTGTACCCCTCTGAGACCTCCCAAGATCCTAGTGCCACATCCTTGGTCCCACTCTCCCAAGCCTTGCCTCATCCTTGTCTCCTGCCCCCACAACCTCAGCCACGCCCCTTGACTACACCTCTGAGTCCCTGTCAACACCGTCATCACCCTGATGCCCCATGGCTCTCCTAGTACTGTCTGTGCTGTTTGCTGAGGAGCCAGGTCTGGTGCTGGAGGTACAAGAGCCGGATCTGACCCAAGTGCTGAAACGTTACCGGGACGCTGGCCTGCACTGCCTGGAACTGGGCTGCACGGGTGACTCTGGGCCCCATGCCATGGTGAGGAAGTGAAGGAACGGTGCACAGCAGCTTCACCTCCGCTAGCCTCAGGGAGGTCCCAGGTTGGGCTTCCTTGCTCTTGCCCCCTAAAAGAAGTAATCCTCTTTCCAGGTCCAGGTGTCAGTGAATGGGTCTAAGGTTCTGGAGGAACCTGTTGGGCAGCTGCGAGCCCTCTGGGAAGAGACAAGTTTCCAGCTGGAACGGCTGCAGGCAGAAATGAGCTGTGTGGCAGAAGAAGAACGGGGACTGAGGGAGCGGCTCGGGCCTAGCTACTGCCTGCCAGCCACCTTTCCCAAAGCTTCTGTGCCCCATGAGCCTGGTGAGGGGTTAACACTTCCATTTGACTTCCTAAGGCCTTCCTTTGAATCCTAAGGCCTACCCTTGAAAAGATCTCGGGGCTTGATGTAGGGAAGTAGTTCCTTGGCACAGGCCTACTTCTTCCCCCAGGTGGTCCCATCCCCCGAGTTGCCATCTTGAGAGAGGAGGGCAGTAATGGAGACCGGGAGATGGCTGATGCATTCCACTTGGCTGGGTTTGAGGTGAGCAGGATGACTGGCAGAGTTTGGACAGGGCTCAGGTGGTTGGTTTTTGACCATCTCTCTCCCCATCTTGCCAGGTGTGGGATGTGACCATGCAGGATCTCTGCTCTGGGGCAGTCAGGCTGGACACATTCCGTGGTGTGGCCTTCGTGGGTGGCTTCAGCTATGCAGACGTCCTGGGCTCTGCCAAAGGTGGGTGTGTGGACTTCTATTCCTTCCCTTCCTGACACATTCCTGAAAAGGTGCCTTAGCTCCCTCCTTGCTTGTCTGAGAATTGGCCTCTGATCTCCACCAGGCCAGGGGAGAATGGGTGAATTTATTCTGGGCCAGATGCCAGCAGAAGACCCGCAGGAAAAGTGAATTAGGCTGTGGGTGAGATGGCACTGTTCCAACCATGAGAGCTTCTGTGCTGTCTGAAAGGGCAGCCAGGGGCCTCCATGGTGGCGCAGTGGGTTAAGCAACACACTATGAAGCAAACCACAGCCACTGCAGCATGAATTCAATCCCTGCTGCCAGCCAGGGAGGGGACCCACATGGTGCAGCAGACCTCTTCTGCCTTACCCGCTGCTCCCCTCAGCAGTGTGTTTCAGTCAGTCTGCCTGTTCTGTTCCCCACTCTGTCTCTGGTGGATCCTCTCACTGCCTGCACCTCTGGCCTCTACCCCAGTGCTTGTGTGCATAAATAAACAAATCTTTAAAAAATAAATAAAAAGATAAAAGGGCAGCCAATTCCTGCAGATTGTCCTGTTGAAAAGCTGACTCAGCATAACCGTATTTTTCACATGAATCTTATTTTCAGGTGTTAGGCAATGAAATAAAAACTTTTGAAAGTGCTCTGTGGGCCAAGAAAAAAGCTTATGGATCATCTTTGGCCCAGGAGTTGGCAATATCTGTTTTAAACCTATAAACCCATCTCTACCCTCAAATTTGCACTGAGCTCTGCAGAGGGGATAGTCCTGGGAGTGTAACAGTGCATGCTGGGATGGAAGAGCAGCTATCTCCTTCATTCCAGGTCTCACTCCACTTTCCTTTCCCCTTATAGGGTGGGCAGCTGCTGTGACCTTTCATCCACAGGCTGGGGCTGAGCTGAGGCGCTTCCGGAAGCGACCAGACACCTTCAGCCTGGGCGTGTGTAATGGCTGTCAACTGCTGGCTTTGCTGGGCTGGGTGGGAGGTGACCCCGATAAGGAAGCAAAGGAGATGGGCCATGGTTCCTGGCCAACCCAGCCTGGCCTCCTGCTGCGCCACAACCTGTCCGGGCGTTTTGAGTCTCGCTGGGCCAGCGTGCGTGTGGGGCCTGGACCAGCCCTGATGCTACGAGGAATGGAGGGTGCCGTGCTGCCTGTGTGGAGTGCTCATGGGGAAGGTCAGGCTCCCAGAATACAGGGTGAGGGTCTGAGGGTGAAGGACATGGAGGAACTTTGCTTTTACTTCTCTTTTCCTTTCCTCCCAGGTTACATGGCATTTTCTTCCCCGGAACTCCAAGCCCAGCTAGAGGCCAAGGGCTTGGCTCCACTGCACTGGGCAGACGATGATGGGAACCCCACAGAACAGTACCCTCTGAATCCCAATGGGTCCCCAGGCGGCGTGGCTGGTGTCTGTTCCCTTGATGGTCGCCACCTGGCTCTCATGCCCCACCCAGAGAGGGCTGTGAGGCCTTGGCAGTGGGCATGGCGTCCCCCTCCATTTGACACTCTAACTACATCCCCCTGGCTTCAGCTCTTCATTAATGCCCGGAACTGGACCTTGGAAGGAAGCTGCTGAGCATGTTAGGGAGGCTTATCTAGGCCTTTGGTTTGTGCCCTCTCCCTTATCTTCAGAGGTACCCCTTATTTTTTTATTCATAGAAGAACTGGGGTACAGGCCAGAAGTGCGGGAGTGAGAGGTCCCTGTTCTCTGTTCCCCACTCTGTCTCTGGTGGATACTCTACCCTCCCCCTACACACACACACACACCTCTGGCCTCTACCCCAGTTCCTGGATACATAAATAAGTTTTGTTTTGTTTTTATTAAAAAAAAAACTCGTCTAATTTTATTAATTTGTCCACTCTTTGCCTTAAGCTATGGGATCTGTTTCTAGTTCTGCTCTAACCTGTTTTGGTCTTCATGAGCCCGGGAAATAGCAGGTGATTCTGAGGAAAGAGGCTGCTGGGGCCAGTTAGGCTGCATGGGGAGGGGCGCCCATTGTTCTGCTTTACTCAGTGATCGCCACGTTGTGCCTGTGTCACTCATCTGGGCTGAGAAGTGTTTGAAGCCATCCTTCCTGATCATTGGCATTCAGGGGTTAGGACCTCAGCATTCTCTTCTGGAAAACAGAAGCTTTCTGGACTCCTTTTAAAATACAGCCTATGATGGGGCCTCCTTCGTGGTGCAAGGGGTTGAGGCACAGCACTGCAGTATGAGTTTGATCTCTAGCCAGGGAGGTGACCCACATGTTGCAGCAGACCTCTCCTGTCCTGTCCGCTATTCCCCTCAACATTGTGTTTCGTTCATTCAATCTCTGTTCTGCTCCCCACTCTGTCTCTGGTGACTCCTCTCATTCCTCTCCCACCTCTGGCCTGTACCCCTGTTCTGTATGCATAAATGGATAAATCTTTAAGAATAAAATTTAAATATAGCCTATGCTAAGCAATTGTTTGTTTGCAGAACTTTCTCTGATGGAGTTTTTGCCTTGGTGCTGGCTTCTAAACTCAGTCATCCTAACATTTTTTCCTCCTAATTTAGCCTCTCCTTTCCTGACAGAAGTGCTTCAGTGCCCTCAACTAAGGTTTCATTCAGTCATTCATTCCAGTAATGTTCAGTGATTAGCTATAGTGTCACCCATTGTCACTGCCCAGGAGGTTATAGTCTAGTAGAATTTATTATAGTTGTATGTGACACCTACTGCAGGCCAAGCACGTGCTAGGCAGTTTGTATGTGTCTATAAATTAATTCAAAAGAATTCAGCAATGCACTTAAGCGTTTTTTGGTTCTTTAAAAAGAAAGAATTAAGGTTAAACGTCTAGGGTCACCCAGCTTGTAAAAGCAGAGCCCAGAGGCCCTGTTCACATGCCCCATCTGCTCTCACCAGCCTGTGATCCTGTGGTCACATTTCCTGGAAGCAGCAGGAGTTCTTACTGACAAGTAGCCAGTGTTCCTTCATTCACAGGCATGTGTGTGGAAGTCACTTCCTCATGACTGTGACTGTTCTGTTGTACAGCTGAAGTCAGTTTGCTCCCTAATGAACCTTGAACCTTTCCTTCTTTCTTTCTTTCTCTCTCTCTCCTCTCTTTCTCTCCTCTCTCTTTCTCTCCTCTCTCTCTCTCTCTCTCTCTCTCTCTCTCTCTCTCTCTCTCTCTCTCTCTCTCTCTCTCTCTCTCTCTCTCTCTCTCTCTCTCTCTCGTCTTCTCAAAAAAACTTAATTAGCTTTCTGATCTGTGTCTTCAACACTTTCACAATGACTTTGGGCTCAATAAAGGAAGCACATGGGTTCCTGTGATGGACGTACTTAGGACACACGGATCACCCTAGGTTCCACTGACATGTTTTGTTTCTAGACAGCCTCATAAGGAAATTCAGGCCTTGGCAGGAGCCCATCATATCGGCCTGGGGACAAGCCTCACGTGGATTTTGGTGCTATCCCATCCTTGGTATAGAGATAAACAGTTCTAGTACCAGAGACATGGGACTGCCACTTTTGTTAAAGACTGTATTGTAGGAGAACCTACGAGGGTTTGTCAAACGCTGGGACATTCTGAATGCTTTTAAACACCATCCTAAGAAGAGCTCAACATTTTTTTAGAGCAATTTGTGCTTTATTGGCCCAACAGGCTATATGAGAGGAAGGAAGCAGGTAGAATGTGACCACATCCCACTCCCCTGTGCAAAGCCTACTCCATGTTTCACAGGCTTCTAGGCGATGACGAGCTCACCAGGGAGTGGCCCATCGTCTCAGACTTTATGTCCACCTGGCTAAAGGTCTTGCATTTATACATGCCCCCGTGCTGCCACCTTTGCAGGTAGGATGATCGTGTCCCACAGGTGTCTCTCCTACTTGGGGCTTCTCCATGAACTATCCCTCTTGTAGACTGGGGTTCAGTCACTGCTACTCCCAGACACTGCTCAGCGGACATGTCCAACAGCCGGTTGAAGTCCACATTGCGGCAGGTGAACTTGCAGAGAAGGTATACTCCTGCTCCACACCTGCCATCTCATTGGTTCTTCAGGAAGGTCAGTATCTTCTTTTTAAAAAAAGATTTATTATACAAGAGCTGGGGTACAGGTCAGAGGTATGAGGGGGTGAGAGGATTCACCAGAGAGAGTAGGGAACAGAACAGGCGGATAAACTGAAACACTGCTGAGCGGAGCAGCAGGCAAGGCAGGAGAGGTCTGCAGTGCCATGTGAGTCCCCTCCCTGGCTGGGGATTGAACCCGTGCTGCTGTGCCATGGAAGCTTCATAGTGCGGCATTCAACTCATTGCACCACCAGGGAGGATCCAGCATCTTGATTAAAGAAATTTCCCAGAACATGGAGACTGGAATCTCAGATCCCTGGGGGCCTCTTTAAAGTACATTCTTCAGGCACTCTACTACGCTGCTGGTGGGCATGCAAGCAGGTCCAACCTCTATGGAAAGCAGTGCAGCGGTTCCTCAAACTACTAGAAATGGAACTGCCATATGATCCAGCAGTCCCACTCCTAGGAGTATACCCAAAAGACACAAAAGCACTGATTCAAAAGACTACCTGCACCCCTGTTTATTGCAGCACTATTTACAATAGGTAAGACCTGCAAACAACCTAAATGCCTAAAAACAGATGCTTGGATCAAGAAGATGTGGTACATATACTCGATGGAACACTATTCAGCAATCAAAAAAGATAAACTAGAGTCATTCATAGAAACATGGATGGAGCTGGAAGGGATTATGCACAGCAAAATAAGTCAGAAGGCAAAAGAAAAATACCAGATGGTTTCCCCCCTAGGAGGAATATAAGAGAACCAAACAAGCACCCAAGGAAAAGAATAATAACAATAATAATAAAACACAACAAAAACAAAAGACAAGGACAAATAGGGGATACTTGGTGGGGAGGGGATAGAGAGTGGGTTGAGGGCAGAAAGCACAAGGGACTGAGGTGATGGTACACTGTGAAATGGTGGTGGGAAATCCATGGGGGCCACAATTGATGTCAAATATATATAAATGAAGAAGAGGAAAAAAGTACATTTTTCAGAAAGGAAGAGATTAAACTTCAGCCTTTGCCTTCTGCATGGTTTCAACATCTTTAGGTCAAAATAAGACCCAAAACCCCTTTCAAGATTACCTTCTTTTTCTTTTTTTGTATCAGTAACTCATTGTTCCTGTCTATATAAGCTAAACTCAAATTTGTGATTGCTGGAATTGTTCTCACAGAAAGAACTATTACCCCTTTTACGTAGTTTTTCAGTCATTCCTGGGTACAAATCCTCACTTTGATTAACTCAATCTCTTCGTGAGACTTATTCCACTTAAAGACTCCTCCAGTGTTGTCCATTCTTGCTACCTGATATCTGAATGAAGATGTGATGGCTGGGGCTCCAGCACCATACTGGACCATGAGGTGGCTTTGTGAACTGATACCTTGCAAAACAGAGTAACAAGACAGGAGACTGTCTTGACTCTGAGGGTACATAAGAGCCTGGGCAGGCTGTCATGTATATCGTAAGTGCAGGAAACTTCTGTCTTATGTAAGTTCTATGAATTTTAGATATTTCCTGTTGCCCCCTAGTGAACATTTTTATCTTTAGATTTTTTTGTATTTTCTGTCACTTGTAGCCATCCGTATCCTATTATCCTTTTTATCTTCCCTTCACGCTTCAAGAACATTGGTCCCTGGCTCATAGTCTAGCTTTCCACTTGAGTTCCTTCTGTTATCCAGATCCATGTCTATGCCAACCATCCCACCTCTGCCAATCACCTTACTTTTTGTCATTACCCAGATCTGCCCCTGCTGCAATTTCAGTCAAGTACCCTACCTCTGACTATAACCTTCCCAAAGTCATGAGGATCTCCAGCTCAATAACTACTTTCCCCAATCCATCTTTTCTTCCTCGTCCTTCATACACCACACTTTTTTTTTTTTTTTAGATTTTATTTATTTATGCATACAAGAGCTGGGGTACAGGCCAGAGGTATGGGGGGCGGGGTGAGAGGATTCACCACAGAGAGCAGGGAGCAGAACAGGCAGATCAACGGAAGTACACTGCTGAGGGGAGCAGTGGGCACAGCAGGAGAGGTCTGCCACGCCATGTGGGCCCCCGCCCTGGCCGGCAGCAGGGATTGAACTCGTGCTGCAGTGGCTGCGGTCTGCTTCATAGTGCGTTGCTTAACCCACTGCGCCACCAGGGAGGCCCTTATACACCACACTTTTTAACCCAAGTTACTGTTTTATTTTTCACCATTACAATCTTACATTTGAAGTTTATGTTTAATCAAAGACCTGTCTTTGGGAGAATAAACTCCATGAGGGTAGGAACTCCATTTTTGCTCTCCACTGTATCCTACTACCTAGCATAGTGTCTGTCACCTACTAGGTGCCCAATAAATATGTTAAGCAAATAAAATAAAATGAATGTTAGAATGATAAAGGTTGGTGCCTCCCTGAAGTCACAGCACTATGAAGCTATTCGCAGCTACTACAGGAAGAGCAAGAGTTCAATCCCTGGCCACATGGCGCAGCAGATCTCTCCTATGTTACCTACTGCTCCCCTCAACAGTGTATTTCAGCAGATCTGCCTGTTCTGCTCCCCATTCTGTCTCTGTTGAATCTTCTTACCTCCTGCATCCTGCACCCCAGCTCTTATATGCATAAGTAATTAAATCTTTAAAAAAAGAATTATAAAGGTTGATTTGCTATTCTCCTTGCAAGAAAAGTGAACTTAAGTTTGGCGGTGGCTTGGATGCTCAAGCATTTATCCCTCTTTACTCAGCTTTTCAGTCATTCAAAATTATAGGTTCTTGTACCACACCAAATGGACACCATATATTGGGCTGGGGGTAGAGAGATAGGGAGAGCCAGTAAGTCCTATTTCTTTGTTAATTTAACACCTACCTGGCAGTCGGCCACTGCAGGAAGAACCAGCACCGAATGGATGTGCATCAGCCTCCTGTCAGCACACTGTGTGCTGGGGGGAGCACTACCGGCAGAGCTGAGCACAGAGGGAGAAATGTTTGCGAGGAGGCCCAGATGGGACCAACTGGAGAAGCCTTCTTATTCCAGGGGGTTTCCCAGTCTCTCCAACAGGCCAGCCTGGCCCTAGGTCTCCTCCAAACTGCACCTGATAAACCCTGCCCAACCCAAATTGGGGCATAGACAGGGGGACTGGCTGGAAAGAAAGGAAGTACACATGTGGTAGTCGTGAGCCTGTGGGTGGTGTCTCCTACAGCAGCTAAGCCTTCACAGTCTGAGGGACCAGCAAATGGTATCTTCCTACTACTTGCTGTATTCAAAACCTTGTAGGCATGCCTATGACTGGGCCATTTTCCATAGAGGGATGGATTTCTGAAGCTTCATTTTGTCTGGTCAGGCCAGAGGAATGGCCTGTGGCTACAGGCCATTAAGAAATAATGCTGGGGGGCCTCCCTGGTGGCGCAGTGGGTTAAGCAACGCACTGTGAAGCAGACCACAGCCACTGCAGCGCGAGTTCAATCCCTGCTGCCGGCCAGGGGGGGACCCACATGGCGCGGCAGACCTCTCCTGCTGTGCCCACTGCTCCCCTCAGCAGTGTGCTTCTGTTGATCTGCCTGTTCTGCTCCCCACTCTCTGTGGTGAATCCTCTCACCCCCCACACCTCTGGCCTGTACCCCAGTGCTTGTATGCATAAATAAATAAATCTTTAAAAAAAAAAAAAAAGAAATAATGCTGGGGCCTCCCTGGTGGCGCAGTGGGTTAAGCAACACACTATGAAGCGAACTGCAGCCACTGCAGCATGAGTTCGATCCCTGCGGCCAGCCAGGGAGGGGAACCACATGGCGTAACAGACCTCTCCTGCCTTGCCTGCTGCTCCCCTCAGCAGTGTATTTCAGTCAGTCTGCCTGTTCTGCTCCCCACGCTGTCTCTGGTGAATCCTCTCACTGCCCTGGACTCTGGCCTGTAACCCAGCTCTTGTATGTATAAATAAATCTTTAAAAAAAAATAATGCTGGCAGTGGAGATGGAGAAAAATAATAAAGAATTTGAGACACTAGAAGGCGGAATCATCAGGAACTGGATGTAAGGGAGCCAATGATAAAGGTCAGACCTTGTTGGGATGATGGGGTAGGTAATAATTATAGCAACCATGGTAGTGAAGTCTGTTTTGGAGATTTTGGATTCAGAGCACAGGGTCCTTGGGTTAACTTTGGGAAAAGTTTCACAAGAGCTCCCCTTTCAGTGGTATGTGGTGAGTTTCTCCAAGAGAGAGGCTAAAATTTTCTTATAAGCCCAACAGAGCAGAAGTTTTCTTTTTTTTTTTTTTTTAAAGCCAACCAATAAGCATCCTACAGAGTCTACTATCTTTAGGATAAGCATCCTAAAGACCAAAGTAATTTAATAGTTCTATTTTAAACAGATTTCCAAAGTGGCCTTTTAAGACTAGGGAGACACGCAAAAACAGAATTCCCTACCTGCGAAACAGACCAGAACATTATATCAAGATGGACAGGGGAAACCCAGTCCTCCACAGCTGGGTGGTGGCAGACACATACCAATGCTCTCAGTGCTGGAGCAAAAGTCCAGGCAGCTGCTTGCTGAGAGCAATGGGAGTCCCTTATGTGTCAGCTGGGGTGGTGGTCCCCACTTTACTATATTTTTTGAGCATTTTTTAGCTTTTATCTCAGCCACTGGCAAGGAGGTTTAGTTGGAGAGTGCTGTTATAGCTGAAGGTGGCCATGGCTCTTGGGTTAATTTGTGAGGAACTCAGGTTGAATTATAATTATGAATCAAGGTCTTCTTTTTCCAAGTGGGGAGAACTAGCCCCTTAACTTTTCAAGAGACAGCCCAGGGAGAGAATTCGCTGGAATAGACTGAACAGACCCCATCATGCATGAGTCTCTGAAAGAGGTTGAACTTGTCATGGACAGATTAGTTGGGGCAGCCACAGGCGTACTCCCCACAGGGAGTGGTCTTATATTTGTGGGTGTCCCCACTTTTAGGAGTAACTCCCTGAGGTTTGGGTGTCCCCAGGCCTTGACTTTCTGTCTTCCCTGTCATTCCCTCTTCTCTGGAGAGGAGATTGTAAAAGGACTGACTAGCAGGTAGACTCTGGCATCTGATGAGATGATTTATAAGACAGATTAGAAGATTCTGCCACTTCAGGATTCCTGAGGAATTGTTTTGATTCTTTCAGAGGTTTTATTTGTTTGTTTTGCCTTCAAGATTTTATTTATTTTTGCATAGAAGAACTAGGGTGCAGGCCAGAAGTGTGGTGGGGTAATGGGGAGAGAGAGTGACAGGATTCACCAGAGACAGAGTGAGGAGCAAAACAAGCAGATCTACTGAAACACACTACTGAGGAGGAGCAGTGAGCAAATCAAGAGAGGTCTGCTGTGCCATGTGAGTTAGCTCCCTGACCAGGATTGTGGTGGTGGACCTTTGTGGTGGTTTCTGTCATTAGTGTCTCCATTGTTTTTTGGCTTTTTTTTTTTAAAGATTTATTTATTTGGGGCCTCCCTGGTGGCGCAGTGGGTTAAGCAACGCATTATGAAGCAAACCGCAACCACTGCAGCACGAGTTCGATCCCTGCTGCCGGCCAGGGAGGG